>JAOWBB010000005.1:3272448-3384464 GCA_028565995.1 Ricinus marginatus
GCGTTCAATATTATATTTATTGTTTTACTGTTATGATATCTGACGACGAAAGATCTTCGCCCGCAAACAAACCGACACGTAAATTTTTAGCGCCGTTTGATTACGTTTGTATTACATGCGGTCGTTAATTTAGAACAAAACTAAGCAGAACGGCATCGTCTAACGTTATGTAAATCTAAAAGAGAAGTGAATAACGTTGACCAGATAAAGCTTGATCTTAACATCAAAAAGACGGACCGCAATTTTTCTGTTTAGGATGTTGACAGTTGCTGGATATTGGAATTTCTTGTTCAGCGAGCTGTAGGCAAATTGTCGGCGGTTTAAAGTATATTTTCATAATAAATTTTACAATGGGAATTATCGCCAATCGTACTCGGCTGATATTTTATTACGGATACAATTACCATGACCGGATAAATGAAATAAGGAGCAAATTTCAAGTGCAGAAAAATTCAATGTTTAAATTTGATTCGTGCGAAGTAAATTTATTTTTATGTATGCGCCTTGAAAAGGTGGGAAGGTAAAAGTCATTTAATTACTGCATGGGAAATGTGATGCGGCATGTGCGGTTACGTTTAGAAATATTTGTAAACGTAAAAATTTTTCCGGTTCCGAGAGCCTTTTATCAGGACTGCGAAAAATTTTGAATTTTCCTTTTCAAAACCGAACCCGAAGGAGAAATTAATAAAAATTCCAACCAGTTTGTTGGAAAAGAAAAATTACCGCATAAGGTTAATGAAACTTCTCTTACAAGTCACGTCGGAATATTTTACCATGTCACTTAATAATTGGTTTCTTAGGCAGAACGTAAATCAATATGAATCATGGAAAACATATTCTGCACGAGTCATTAATTTTACATATAATACGGATGAAACCATATCTAAATTTTGATGAAATAAACCTCAAGAGCACTTTTTAATTATGAGAAAGCATTTTACCTGCCGTCGTATTTGCTTAGCTTTAACACTATCCCATTATTTTTAATTCATGATACTGAAGCCAAAGTCTCAACCGGATGGCACTCAAATGCCAATTTTGTCGGAAAAGTATTTATATGGGAACTCAGAATCGGGGCTGTTAAGCTGAAGTATTCCGAAGCATAAAAGCTTCAAACCTCATGGGTTAATGTTATGCAAATATTTCGTGAAGAAAGTTTGTAGAGGTGGAAGCTTCTGAAAGATGCTCAGGAATCTGGACTATCATGAATTTTTGTGTGGCGGTCGATCCATATATTTCAAATACACTGAAAATGTAATTGCCGCCTTATTATTTTCTTTTGAGATATTTTAACAAGAAACATTTCGTGCAACCATTTATATTAAAAGACTCTTCACGTGACATAAACATTCCTATTTATTATCAAGCTCATCTTCATTTTCCGGCAATAACAAAAAAAATTTTTTGTACATGTCCGCGGCTTTCTTATTTAAACATTCCGAAAAACTGATTCAGTTGATAATGAAAACTTCAATTTTTCTCGAATTTCTTTTTTACAGGAAATGTTATAAAACTTTTGCCATTTTCAAAATAATGCTTCAAGAGAAGTTTTAGTCTTCGCATTCGTCTTAAAAGCGTATTTTCATCGAAACTAAACATTTTGCTTGTGAATGATTTACTCAGAAAATATATGAGTGAAATTTAATTTTAAGTTTGAATTTCATATACTGTACAAAAAATAAATAAAAAAATAAAGTATAGAAAAGTGAAATTCAAAGTAAAATTTAAATTCGCCCGAACTGTATCACAATATTTGTCAATATTTTATGGCCTTTTTGCACTTTTACCAATGCATAAAGAAATTTCTTCAAAATAATGAATTCCCCAAATAAGATTTTGTTCTCTTTACAAGCAACTAGTATAATTAGACATGCAATTTGTAAAATAATGCCTTTTACCACTTTCATGTTAATCCAGAATCCGTTAGAGTCGATTTCATATTCTTGTCAATCAAACAATATTCTATAAAATTAAAACGTGTATTTTATATGTTAACGTTACGGCTTCGAATGTTACAGCCATTCGTAGTATTGAATTTGTGGAAAAATGAGTTGCTGAGAAGGAAAATAATCCTATCGAGCGATAAACGAGAATTCATGCAGCGAAAATTACTTCAGCTCACACTGAATGCAGTGCAAAAAGGTTGTTCATTAGTCGTAATTGAGCATAAAAAAATCGTATGACTAAAAATGCGATCGCGAGGGTTTCCTCAGCTTGTTAACTAATATTCTGGCAAATTAAGAGACCTCAGAGAATCCAAAAGTTGACGGCAATGCAGTAATAGCTGGCGTATTTGAAAAGTTTTGGAATTGCAGGGGCTCCAGCGGACCCCCGACATCGACGCCGAAGATTTGCGCCAATTACATGGAGCAACCATTGTTTGCGCTTGTCAATGATTCCTTTTTTTTTTAAGCGCGTGGCCGAATTTATACCAGGTTTGAATTTCTTTTTGATAGAAATAAACGGAAAAGGTGTGTACTTAGGTGGAAAGTGAGGAAAAAGGAAATTAAACGACGAGGTTTAATTGAAAAGCTTTGCTGGAAATAGAAGAATGTTATGTCGTATAAATAAGAGAAAGCAATTTTCCCGACGACACCTGCATCGTCACGTACTGCATGAAAAGCTCCTTCCCATTTTCCTAGGAGAAAAGTCGCCCAGACAACCAGGCCTCGCCGTTAACTAACGTGGAGTTTCGACATTTCCAGCTCCAGCCGGGAAACGAAGAAGAATCGCGGCTCGATGAAGCTGAATCTCGCTAAAAATTATTTTCCTGTGGCACCGGGAAAAATTTCAGCTTCTTGGCAATCCAACCGAGAGTTTTTCATTTTTTTTTTTCTTCCCTTGAAAAAATATCGAAATTATTTGCCGTGCACGGGAATAGATTTTCCATTTTATGGGCTAATGTAAATGTTTGCCGAAGTTTGCTGGAGAAACCAGGATGATGAATTGTTTACGGTCGCGGCTAAGAATTTATAGGTGAAGTCGATCCCGGGAATTTTATGGATTACACAAGTCAGCACGGGTTCTCCTCATCTTAAAGGATTAATTTTTATTTTTTCTGGATGCCGAAAAAATATCTTGAGATTTTGAGGCTTTGCGATTCGAAAAAAAAGCGACGTCAAATCGAATGCCGGAACAAGCCAGCTTCACATTTATGCCCAGTAACAACAAGTCTTTAGCTTTTTCGGTCTTTCAATGCCTCCCTTAATGGAACTGGCCAAATTTTTATCCGGATGATCGAGGAATGTTGTAGTATGAATTTCTTTTTTTACTGAGATCACACATTCAGTTTAACTGCAAATAAAAGCTCTGTTCTTATTCATAAACAACGGTCTTCTGTTGAAACTCCATGAACTTTTTATACACAAATAAAAATTCCTTGATTAATCCAGTAACCGACATTTTTATAAATGACGTAACAGAATTTACCATAACAGTTTCATGCTTTCATGTAGGTATTGGGTTTCTATTCATTTAAAACAATAAATCGTTCAATCAAGATCATTATTCGGTAGCTAGCTGTTTAATCTTTTTAAAGTTGCAATAGCTATAACGCAATAGTTTATGAATAAATAAATTGCTAGAACATGGTTTCCTTCAATTTTTTAATCATTCATGCCACAGGAATGACTAATATGCTAAAGACGCAAACAAAATTATTTTAAAAAGGTAATAATCTTGAAATGTTTTAGATGTAGGTCTTAGTAGCTGGATCAAAATCGACTTCAATTTAGTTAAATGTAGAGAGCAAAAATTGCATGTAGATAAAGCTTGGCTTTTCGTAATTAGGAACAACCTCGAAATGTGCTGATGTAGAAAAAAAATTCAGTTGTTTAAAATATAATTTCAATTTAATTTTTGCAAATAGGACAACAAATTTAGGTATTGTTACTCCGGAAAGTTAATGGAGAACATAAAAAGAGTCCAGCTACTTCATTGCGCGGCATGGTTATAAGTGAAAGGAATCAGCGCTTTAAATTTTTTCTTATAAATTATGTAGTTATATTCATATACTGAAAAATTCGTTTCTTGTGGAACAATAAACAGCTGCCCCTGGAAATCAGAAACAAATCTTATTGAAAAAAGCAGTTTTAGAGCTACCTTAGGTGTCTGTGGTTCAATTTGATAATGAAAAGATGCTTTAATTCCTAAAAACTCATAAACTTGAACAAAATTTATTTACATATTAAAAAGACTTGTTTTTTAGAGATAGGCTTGTTTAATAAATATTAGTTAAATCAAATAAATCATATATTTACATAAGTATAAGGATATTTTACTTGCTTTGCATATTTTCTGTGTACATATAGTATATTAAATCAAGGGCGGATTCCAGGGAGACACTTTTGAGCTAATACTACTTGTAAAGTTTGTTATCCCCCTTAGTTATCATGGACAGCACAGCTGAAAATCCCTGATAACCCCGGAGGATAATACTTACAATTTTTTATTTAGTCATCGCTTGAATATGGCGTTGGAATGTTAATTAACACTGATTCGGGTCCAAACAGTGACAATTTTTTCACCATTTCACGTAGACTAATAAAGAAAATATATTAAACAGCTTTAACACATGTTTTCACAGAAATTTTTTCATTTTTCAAAAGCCTAGAATAAAATCTAGGATTCGTTTCGGAAAAATGAAAGAGCAATTATCTGGGAATGCCTACATCTAAATTATCATATTTTTATACATTTTACATTTAACATTCTTCACAAATTGTTAAAAGGTAAATTTTCAAATCAGAAAAAAAATTTAGTTGAAGTATAAACGAAAATTTTTCGTGCAACGATCCATGAATAAAAGTAAAAGTTTTTGACATTCAAATTCATTTATCTAATGTGTCTCAATCTTGTATTTATTTTACATCTTCATTGGCAATTTTATGTGTGTTGATTTTTCTTACCAAGGTGTTAAAATGAGATTTTTCAATTTATTCTTTTAACAGTAGCTAAATGACAAAAAAAATGTATATTTTCATAATACGTTTTTAACCATTTTTGATTCTTCGATATGTCACCTGAAGATAATGTTTTAGAAATCAATAAAGTACATTATGACTTTCATTTTTAGGTTAAAATCATTTAATAATTGTAAGTTTCTGTGTCTCAAACTTGGTTAATCCGCCCCTAAATTAATTTCAAATCGGAAAAGATGTCTAATCCAACTAAAAAGCTGTTAGAATTATACTTCGTAGATGTTTCATAATTTTTACTAATGAAAATATACAAACAATTGTCGAATACAAATCCACTTAAAAATTAATATTGCATACAAACTCTCTGAATTTGATAGAAACGTCTTCAAATATTAAAAAAAAATATTTTTCTTTAGAGTATTTTTTTAATATACGGGAAATTTATTATTGGTATGAGTTTTACATATTCCACGTAGAGTTTCTAAATAAATTATTATTCTTATTTGAAATGAGAACTACATCATCGAATTAAAATTCTAAATCTAAGTCAATAATTATTTTTTTGTTAGAAAAAATATTATTACAATATATATTATTTGGAGGATGGAAAGAATAATTACATCAATATTTTAATAACTGTGTAGGTAATAGTAAATTTTTGAAATAACAACCGGTATGCTTTACTTTTTTTATTTTTATTATGTTACATTTTACTATAAATTTTCAGTTTTCTTTTGCCATGCGGTGAAAAATATGTTACATTTCTTCGTATATTACTTTGAATTTTAATTGAGTTTTTATTTGAAGTATTATTATACTTACATATATTAAAGCTTTTCGCCTTTATCGTTTTTATTAAAATATGGCACCTATGACAGAGAATCCGAATAAGTCGGCAAGCCAATGGTAAAGCATGAGAAAAGACAAAAACATACATGAAATATTTTAAAGTATAGTTTAAGTATCGTTTTCAGAAGCTATACACGCTTTATGTAATTGTTATGATTTCTTGTTACGATTGATTAGCGAATTCATTAACAATCATAGGACGTAAAAATACCGGTCCTGACAATTAATTATATAATCAATTTGATCCTTTTTAAATGGAATTATATAAAAAAGAATTAACAATTTTTTTGGGATCATTATTCCTTAGAAAAACCGTTAACATTTTATTTCGTACTATTCTATAAAAAAGGAAATTGGAAACTCAATTTCTCCCATTTAAAAACAAAACTGAAATTACATTTATAAGCGCCGATGAATTATTTTCTTTTATAAACTGAAAAACAAAAACGGTAAAAGGCAAAATGATAATAATGGCATAATAATTATAAAATAAATAAAAATTGCTGTAAACGAAAACCAGAATTTGAATCGATCGAATAAAAAAACAATAAAACAAAACTGATGCAATATTGATAAACAGAACCATTAAGAACCACAAAAAGTTAATATTTACAAAATAAGGATTAAATAACAGAATACAGCAACAGGACCGTATACACAAATATTCGTTTTTTCTTGCTATTTTCTAGAACAAGTTGTTTAACAAAATTCAATAACGAAAACTATTAGAATAAAATTGATTTCTTACTTTTTCTTTTTTCCTTTTTTAAAATATGCCGAATATTATTCATCTCCATTTAATGGGTAAATATAAAATAGATTTACATTACTTAAGTTTATCAGAAACAATGCAGATTTAAGTTTTATAAATTGATATTAATTAAATAAAATAATCTTTATGGATTTTGAAACATGTTGTAACAGTATATAAAATATTACAAAACGTTTAGAATGTTAAACTGATTTTTTCATATTTTAATTTCAATGAATTTCGATATTCGATAATTGATTTTTAGAAAATATTTTTTTTTTTTTAACGAATTGGGTATAATTCACTGATTCATTTCAAGATAGTGTTAAATTTTTACATTGTAATTTTCACTTTTATTTATTTATGTTATTTCTGAATCAATAATCTGAGAAATAACAAAAAATCGTGATATAGTTTTGCAGATTATTAATTTTTTATTGTTTTTTTGAAATGAAAATTTTTGAGGGTAAATACATTTAATATAATAAATAGTTAGAAGTATATTGTACTACTAATGTTGTTCGCCGACGGTGATTTGATACAATGATAATAATCGTAAGATGTGGTTTTGGCTGAAGCATTTCCAAAATAAAATGAAATTTCTATAAAAATATTGTAATAGCGGAATTTTAGTAGTTGTAAACTTCGAAAGGGTTTTGTGTATAATGCAAAGTGCAAGCAACATATGAAATAAATATTAATTTTATTTACTCCGTACAAAAAAAAAATATTTTCATTGCCTTGAAATGACCAATAATACTTTATCTATTCGAATAGCAACAGATAAAATGAAATATTCCATCGGTTTTGATTTAAAATCCATTCTGAGTCAATTTTGTAATTAATATTAAAAAATGATATATAGACAAATCCACATTAAGATCCGTTTCATCGTACTTTTAAATACTTAAAACTATCATGGTTTGGTTAATTTTTTTCAAATTATATATTTATTCTCTTCTATCTTTTCTACCCTGACACCTTTTTACGTATTTTAAGTAATTTTGTATTACCAAAAAAGATTTATTTTTTTTTTCATGTGTTTAAACAAAATATTCTATATTTAAGAATTATTTCTAATGGATACAACATTTTCATTTCAAATTTTTTTTGTTTTTTTAAATTTAAAGTTAATCTTATTCTAAATCAACTTAATTTTTTTTTCGAATTCAAACAACTCTACAGCTTTCGAATGTGAACTTTGATTAAATAAAATTCAGCGTATATACTCATATATTTTTGTACTGAAATCTGTGGCGCAGCAGAATTTTTATTTTCATCTGTACATCGTTTACATATAATCATAGTGCAAAAATTTCAAAAGCAGAAATAACAAAAAGACAACTATGAGAATACATATAATTTTGATGTTTTATGTAAGAAAAAAAAACCATGAAGATTGAATATTATATTAAGGCAACGCTTCCCTCACATGTTCGTGTACCGTGATTATTTGATTATAATGGCAAGAATTTGGCATGTTATTCCTACATCAAAAACTTAGAGGAAGACGTTGAAAATAAAATATCCAATTTATTTATCCGTCGCAAATAACGCGTTTGCAATGATACACGTGCGACCGTGACTGAATTCACTGAAAACTGTACGTAATATTGCAGAAAAAAAATTAACAATACAAAAAAATTTGAAAATCCGTGCTGAAAATCATGGAACTTTAGCGTCCACAGGTGAATTTGTGTAAGATCCTAGTGAAGATTTTCTTAAATGAAAATGATAGAAAGAAAAACGAAAGCAGTTAAAAATGGCAGTTCATCTAATATTAATAATCACTTAATTTAATTTTAACTTAATCACTGGACAAGACATTTGAATATATAACCATCTTAATTCAATGTTAATATATTTATACATTAAATAAATGTCTTTACGATTTTATAAATTATGCACAAAGACGAACCTACTGGTTTTTGCTCTGAAATACAGAGTTAATTTATTATCAAGGGATTTAGTACGTATATAATTTTATATTAAGGCTCTGACGGCAATTTATAACTAATTACCTCTCTTACAAGTGTTATTTTTCAGGAGTCGCGCATACGAATTTCATTATTATTTTATAAAATTATAGAATAAATTATGATATATATATATATATGCATTATATACATTTAATATATATATAAGGTTTTTAATTTTCGGTAGGGCAATTCTTGAAAATCCAAGAAAAAGGTTTTTTAAAAAAAATCAAGAATCTTAATTTAACTTATTATTTATGTATATTTCAAAATGTATTATAACCGAATTATAAAGACTTAAAGAAATAAAATTCTTGATTTAACGCTGTGAGAACAATAAAATTCTTTTTCGGGTGATTAATAGTGTATAATTGGAGTGGATAGAAATTTTTATTTTCATTTGTCAGGTTATTTTGGATTTAATTTCAATTACTGGTATCGAATTTTATTATAAATATGGACATTAATTGCAGTTATTTTTATATATAATGCAAAGAAGAAAATTTGATTTCTACCTGAGAAAATCATTAACGAAAATTAGCGAAACTGGTCTGAGATGGCCAATTCTGATGCAAAATATGCATTTTAGAGCGGAATGACTTAATTTATAGATTCAGTATTTCAGCAGCCGAATATGAAATGGATTAAAGTTGTAATGTATGCAACTATAAAAATATTATGTGCATCTTAAAATCCTAAATTCGATTGGTGAGCTCTGATGACGTCAGAATTTTTAAGAGAGAACCCCACGAGGTATCTGTGGAATTAATTATTAAATTTGTTGTAGCCCTAAGTAAAATTAAGGTGATTTAAATATATATGTATATAATTCATATATATATAATATATAAATGCTGCAGTTGTTGCAGTCGTTGAGGAAAGACGCCATTTCTTTTAAAAACTGAAAGATTTGAATTTCAGGAGACAGTTGATTGCGATCATTGAAAATATATTGGCGTAGGCCTTTTGATGCGTAAGGATCCCATCGTATCTGGATCCTTTGAATCCACTTTACGTGGACATTGCTTTGGAAGAAATCAATAGACCTTAAATGGAAATTTAAGTTAAATCGCAATTTGAATCTAACTAGAGAAGTAAATTTTCGTTTGTGTGCATGTTGAACTGAATTTTATCTAGTGATTGCCAAAGAGAGTGAAATTTGTGATAAATTAGCAACTGCAGAAGCTCGAAATTTGAGAGAATATCGAAGATAAGAATTTAATATTTGAACATATAAAAAATTAGATAGAAGAAATAACCGATTTGCAGATAGGCTATGATTGAGAATTAACAACACAGGCTCGACTTATCAGACTCCATGAACAAAGCAAAGGCAAACCGCTTGGAAGTCGTTATTAGATTGTAAAGAAATAGCAATAATATAAGATAGCAGAGAGAAAATTCGAAATGAAACCCAAAAAACTTTTTGTTTGACCTCAGAAAAAAGTTTAAAAGACAAAACATAGGAGCGTATTTTATCTACACAACAGTTATGGACAGTAAGCCATAAGGAAAATAAAAATTCAATTCCGTTACCAAACCGAACCTTCTAAAGAATCCACTAAAATTATTTGGGGCCTTTCATCACCGGCAGAAAGCAATGTAAATACATTCTTTTTGAAGTTTTATTCACTAAATACATTTCCCTTTAAGCTTTTAGAGGTATGACGAAATATTTAAAAGATTAATATTACTATAATTATTATTATGGTATCCCCAAGGTTTGAGTTGCTGATAAGGGATGCAGGTTTTACCGGCAGAACTACATTCGATGAACATATTCGATTAAAAGGGATAGATCTCGTACGAAAACCTTCAAATGCACACGAATATCAACATTAATATCACAACAGGAAAAATCCCTTTTAAAATACTTTATGGCCGTAAACGTATATTTAATCAAAGGTTCTTTATTTACTGAAGTAATGCCTAATGATGAAGCTGCCTTGAAAAACCGAAAAAGTCAAGGATTCGGATTGTCAAAACATGCGAATATTAACCTAATACTTTGGCTAAGATCATGCAGTAATAGCAGATTACGATGTCCGAGAAATATTTTTTGACTGAGAAAACGGCAAAAAAATCTGATCACCTAATTCACTAAATGGTAAAGCATGTTACACACCCACCTGGCAAAGCAACACCCATCAACTAAAGGTAGGCAACAAAAAAAACCAGGGAGAAGGCGCATATAATGCAGCCCCGTGAACAAATTGAAAAGTCGGAGACTAGCAGCGGGGAAGAACAAAGGCAAACCAGGTATAGACGAGAGTGAAGGAGGAGAATAACGAAACCACGAATGAGAACAAAGATTTAAAACTGTCAGGCAGTGCCGGAGATGACGAATCATATAGGAGACCTTAAATCAAATGGTCCAGAGGCTTCGTACACAGTAAAAATTATTCCAGCAGTTGTGCGATTGTGCTTCATAAATTAAAATAGAAACTAAATGAACCTGGATAATAAAAACTCTCAATTTGAAAGATTTTAATTACGCTAATATAAAATGAATGCGTTTTTCTTTCATTATCAGAATCTCCTTATTTCCACCGATTTTCGTTACTCTTAAGTTGCATTTGCAGATGAAACTTGGTTGTTCTTTCCCATACTTTATTTGTTTTTCTTTTAATTTTCCAGTTATCACTGTAAGAATTCCAAATCAGCGATCGTCGGGAAGATTGTAAGGAAGATCGATTGTTGGTGACAAGTTCACCCGAGGGGAGACTCAAAGCAAGGGATACACACACCCTCGAGCGGCTACTCCGAGCGACGGATACTTTGCAATTGTAAAAATACAATCAACTGAATTTCTGTTATTTTTCGAAACTTCCACGACAGCATCTCCGTACTGAAAATTTTCTTTGTTATGTGTACAAAATACGGAGACGCTAAAACAAAATTAAAATTATGCCGCAGTAGATTCGTCATTTGTTTTTACTATCATTCTTTTAAGTATATTTTTGCTTATATAATGACTAAAAAAAGAACATCATTTGAAAGGGAAAAAAATCTATAAGGGATTTTTCACTTAAAAACGAAACAAGTACAAAATCAACACTTTTTAGCAACAAAAATAAAAAAAAAGAAATAAAAAAAATGATCACAATCACAAATTTCGATCACCTCATAAAAATGGTCATTTCTTGTCGTGTTAAACCGTAAACGGAATATTTTCCTTTTTCGATGACTGATCAAAAGCGACTTTATGGAGATTTTCTTTTACTCTTTTTATTGTCCTGTAATCCAGTAATCGGAGGCGGGAAAAGGAGACGATTTTGAGGAATTTTCCTGGCATGTCAACCATCGCGTTGGCATAAGGTTAAGGACCAAAACTTCTTTAAGGGAATAACATTCGTATAAGGCGGAAGGCTTCAATTTCCAACGTTACAGCTTCGATGGGCTATGAACATTTCTATGATTCGTTAATGAAAAAAATTAAGATATTTAATTGGATATAATTATTATTTTTAAGCTCAAATTATTAACAAAAAAAATGCAATCAATTTTACGCAAATATGTGTAGAAATATGAATATTTCGCTCGACTTTACATAACAGTTTAAAACACTAAAGATCGCATAAAAATATCTATAGACGTAATATGGTCTGTCATAAGTGACTAAAAAAAAAAAGGTATGAACGAATAAGTTTGCAAAGTTATGCCGGTTATCAGAATAAAAATGTAAGAACTGCTGAGTGAAGAAACTGTTTCGCCAAGAATAAATACTGTGCAAAAATACACATGAACCTTAAAAACGATAAGAAATTTGGGAAGAACGTGAAGTTTTCAAGCATTCTCATTGGTAATTGAGGTAAAGCATAAGATTTTTGGAATGGATGCGTCCAAATGGAAAATAAATGAAAGGAATATTTCGAGAACAACATGTAGGTATGTATGCAATTAATATATGCATAACTTGACCGTCGAATAATGACAAGACAGCGAGACATGATGAAATTTTAAATTTTGCAAAAACATTTTAAAGTTATTGCAAAATATAAAGTTTTATTTATTTTTTTAAATTAGAAACGACCATTATTAAAAAGATGAACTAAGAGAAACTTAAATTTAACAATTTCAAACAAAATTAATTTTGTCTTTTCACTTATAACATTATTTTCTTGTTCTCCTGCATCTTTTGAATAATTTTATAATTATACAATTTGCCACTGTCATGCATTAAAGAATGAGAATACGTTGAAAAAATTTGAATTATAATATTAATAATAATAATAATAATAATAATAATAATAATAATAATAATATAAACATTGGGCAATGGAAGCGGGTTTTTTAATACATTTTAAATGCATTCTATTTAAACTGCTCTATTTTTTATAAATAGATAAAAAATTGCTTTTTGTTGAATATTTAATGTCTTTAAATATTCACAACACACGAGATCTACGAAGAAAGAGATTTTCAAAAATTTTGAAATTTCTTTCAACTTTAAAAAGAACAAAAAAATTTAAGAGAAAACGGAAAAAGTACTTATGCTTACATGTGCTTATGTTGGAACTTTAGTTACGGTTTTCATTATATCCGCTCCGTTCTTGTCGATACCAATTTTCATGTCATGATGGTGATGGTGACTTACTGTGTGATGCTGCTCCAATTTCGTCTGCTGCTTCTCCTGCTGCTGCTGTTTTAGTCTTTCCTGCTCTTCCCTCTCTCGTCTAGCCTGCTCATTTATTTCTTTAACAGCTCTTAACTCCTTCTTCAATTTCATTCGTCTATTTTGAAACCAAATTTTTATCTGTCGCTCCGTGAGGCATAATGCGTGTGCTATTTCGATCCGCCTCCTTCTCGTCAGGTAATGGTTAAAGTGAAATTCTTTTTCTAATTCCAGGGTTTGGAACCTCGTATAGGTCTGTCGGCCCCGTCTCCTGGGGCACCCGTTCGGACCTGAAGAGAAATCAGATGAAAAAAAAAACAAAAAAGCTATAAATGATTGCACTGGTTGAAAATACACGTTTTGTATTTATTTTATGTGGCATCTGATATCCATCTCTAACACGTTCTACACTTATTTACATTGTAAGCATGAGGTAGAAGGTTTGGTATTTTTGGATTTTTCGAATATCCTCGAGCATTTTTTATTAATACTCGCGGTTGATCGAGATCCATTTCAAGGCAAGAGATCTACTACAAATGCAACCATAAATTTATCCACTAAAACTGACTGCCGAATAAAAGCAATAATTTTTGATATTTCAGAAAAACCTTACATATATCTTGAATAATGTTATTTTTCGAAGTTCAGTATGGATTGGAAAAACTTAATAGCTTTTAAATATTATTGAATGCTTAGCTTGAAAATAACCATTTCATTTTTTCATAATGGTCAAATTATTTTACAGAATATTAATCTCTAGTGCGTTCTAATTTGTACTTATTTGAATTAATTAAAAGAGTAATATTACATATCCGTCATTTATAAACTATGAATATACAAGCGGCCTTAAAATTACCATTGATATTATTTTGTATTTTCAGCTGAGCTTCATTTATATTTCTTCGTGTTTTCTCGGATTTTAATCATTTTTAGACAAATTAAAAATAACATTGAAAAATCGATTTTCGGCTAAAAAAAATAATTATTCCATCTCAAAATAATCGAATTAAGTATGTTTAATTGTATTTAATTCCTAAACCTGAAACAACTAAAAGTAATAAATAGATTTTTAACTGCGTTTATTGTTTCTGACTAGATAACCAGTTCTGTAAGTAAAAAAGAAGAAAAAACAGGTTGATTTATGTGGCAGAAAAATATTTCGAGAATCACCCAGGATCAAGTTCTCTTTGGCTTGTATCGTAGTTTTTCTTTTACTGGTAATAATCCAGTCGAAATTTCAAGGTTTAAACATCTCCTAACCTTCAAAACCTTGTTATTAAGATAGTTTCTGCCTCTATTCAAAATGTCGGAAAATATTTATGAATAAAACAATTTTTTTTAATGAGAAATAACATATTTTACAAAGGCGTGTGTGTTCCTGTGAAACTGGCCAAAAAAGTAAATGAATGAATCATTGAAGTAATATAGTAAAACACCGTGACAAACATAACGATACACGAGGAATGCTTTAATGTGGAAATAAAGATGAAGGAAGAGATGGAAAATTTGCATTTGAACGGAAGTTATATTAACTGAAATCAAATTAGACTGTAATAATGTCTCGCAAAGTAATGTGAAAAAGGAAAAATATTCGCTAAATGACTATTAAAATAATTCTCTAATTATATTAAAAGTTTCTAATTATAATAATAATTCGCTCTTAATTAAGTAATTCAAATTATTTGTATGTCCAATAAGTTAAGAGATTTTTCCATATACAAGTTTAACCTTTTAAAAAAAAACATAAAGCTTATAATTTAATAAAATCATGTTCTTAAATTTCCATTAAACCCAAAATTAACTTTCATTTAAATTAATGTTAACATTGTAAGGGATCACACTGAATAAAATTTTTGACAATTTTCTCGATGCCGCTTAGGTTTTCTGAAGATTTTTGCATTCTAAATTAATATCGAAAAATGTGAAATTATATTATATGTTAAGTCAAATTTCTGAAGCCGCTCTGTTATAAATACAAAAATAATGGGTCACTTTTTTGAAAAACTAAGGCAGAGAAAACGATTTATTAAAAGCAGCTGGAAATTGTAATGGTTGAAAGATTGAGAAGTAGTAACATTTTTTTTTTTGACTAATATGTACAACTAACATTTGAAAATAATTATTAACCATTAGAAACGAAATTTGGTATTGAAATTGGAGACCGAAAATCAAAATGAGATTAGTATAAATTTACATTTAGATGATCTTTTTTTTAAAACTTTTTGTAAATATGTGATGGAATGGCTGCACACGGAGAAGCGAAAGGAGCATATAAGAAACTTCATAACGAACTCCAATGAACCATTACAACAGACAAGTGATATCGTATTTGTTTCCAAAAGGGGCTTTCATGGACTGGAAATCATATACATCATTTTCTCAAATAAAAAATATATTGATAAATGAAGCCATTTAAAATATCTAGATCCGAAATTTGTGCGGTATCAAATATCCATACTAAAAAGAATAACCTTGGTTATTTAATAATTAATTGTTTACAATATTTTTCTAAAACTATAACGGTTGCTTATTTACTTTTATAAGAAATATTTTATTTCATAAATTTCACACGTGAAAACTTAATTATTTTTAACATAACAGTCAAAAAATGAGAGTAAAAATGAATGGTCAAGTTTCATTCTGAGCTTTAAAAAATTTTAATAACAATAAAATTACTAAAATTTTTCAATTGCATGTAAAAATGTGTATATTTGAATCAACAAAAGTGTTCATTATTAAAATGATTCAATTAATATGAAAGGAGTATAATTTGGTAGTTATTTATTCTACATAGAATGAAAGCGTTTTATAACTCAATTATGATATAATTAATGAATATAACTCACATTATCAATTTATTATATCTTCCATACTATTTTTCTCAAAAATTATTTCCAGTGATCTTCAAAATAATAACTCGAAAAATTGTCTTTACTAATTTCGGGTTCATATATTATAACTTTTCTGAATGTTGTTTGATCTAAGACAAATTTTTATTTTTAAATAATTATTATCAAATCAAATCTACATTTAAGGGATTTTTTTTTTTTGGAAGTTCTGGTTTTGCATATTATAAAGCTTACACGAAACGATGCAAATTACAAGCTGGTTTCATAACAGTGCTTATAAATAGAATTTTTAAGCTTCTGAACCTCAACGAAAAATGATTGTCCTGGTTCTGTCAAACCGATGCGCATTACCCTGTTCATCCGGCACAAAGCTATAAAGCCTAAAACGCCCGAGTAAGCACCGTAAATGAGAACACGGTCAAAAAATATCTAATTTGACGGGCTATTTGCAGAATGACACGGCCCATTGTAACAAGTCAGATTTTCTTGTTCGTAATCGTCCATTTGAAAACGAATATTCAGCCCTGCAAAACAAAATATATGTTTCTTCCCGCATTTACGAGTTTGTGCACCCGCCGGTGAAACTCCAGATTTCACTCTTTTGCAACGTAAATCCTTCACTTGAATTGCAGGAAAAAAGTTAATTGTACCCGGAGTGGATCCGGGGAACTTCGGCCTTTCAAATACCTGGCTTTCTCTTGCATAAGAAAACGAATCTTTTGAATGCACAAAAGAGAGAAAAAAAAAAAGGCAAAAGGGTTCAAACGTAATGCCTTAACAATGCGATCTCGCTATTTTTTATTGTTCAACCCTTCGCAGTGAAAGCTTTCATTTAAACAGAACAAAATGTAATCCTTTTCTTTTCAAAGTAAATGTATTCTTATGTATTGTTGCATCGTTCAAAGAATTTCAAATAAGTCTTCTTTTCTATGGAGAAGTGAAAATACCTGTACAAAATAGAGCAATTTCGAATGCCGCAATTTTTTTTTTTTTTGCTGGGACGTTTCTCTTGTATCATTCTTTTCATACCGTGAACCGTTTAGTTTTATTCGAATGTGCAATGAACAAAATCATTATGTTAAAAAGAAAAAAGAAAAAAAAATGCTTCTTCTGTCGGTAGAATAAATAATTTGGAAATAACAGTGTACATTCAAGATGTAGTAATAAACAAAAAAAAAAAAAGGAAGAATGATAATGCCCGGGAATATATATATATATTATATATTTATGAAAAATTATGAAAAATGAACGGGAGAAGGAAAACATGAAAACGTTGTTTGTTGTCGGATTCACCCTCGACATTCCTGGCAATGGCCAGGGGTTGGTTGTCATGGCAACGCTACCATATCGGCAGCCATTACTGTTCCATCTCAAATACTTTTATGACTATCTCGGCATTCCACTTCTTAAGCGTTCAACTCGTTAATGGTTAACGTTAAAAAAAAAAGGAACCTGTTCGTGATCGTGGGACGAACTGAAATTTTACATGATCTTATAACGGACTTTTTGTTAATTAGTAATGAAAAGGTAATCTGCGCTGAATAATAAAAAAAAAAAAATCCAATGGCCATTAACGGATCAATAAAAATGATTCGAGCTTGCTCAGTTCCTCTTATGACATTTTCGTTTGGTAAAAATATTAAAATCAAACAAACCTTTTTATGCATATACGTATATATATCTTTAATTTCTGCTTTGTTAAACGGGAAATCTTTAATGAGAAAATAATTCTTGACATTAATACAAGATGCTTGTAATTATTAAACCAAATAATAAACTGTAATACACAACTTTCAATATAAATAAGAATATTAAATATTTCATACATTTCAATATATTCGAATTCTTGGCAAAGAAGATATATATATTTTTTTAAGACAAAAATGAATAAATTGTTATAAAAAAATTGATATCCTAAAAATAAATTGTCATTGACAAATAACAATTAAAAATTAATTTTGATTGTTTAAATAAATGATTATTATTACACATGATTGTTTTAGAAACTAAAAAATAATACAAATACTAAAATTTTTTCAAATTAAACTAACAACTTGAAGAGAAGCAAAAGGTGTTTATTGAACCCCACGTGGAGCGTATGCTTTGGATTAAATATAATGTAACGATATTGCTTTTAATTGCGTGAAAGAAAATTTGTTTTTAAACTTCCGAAAAAAATAATTGCTAACAAGTTTAGTGGTACTATATTTATATAGTGAAATTTTAGATTTTAAAATGTTGAAAATAGCAAAATTCAATACGGCGTAACTTACCAAGAATAATAAATAAAGTTAAAAATAAAAAAAAAGGTTTAAGAAATAAACATCAGATACATTTAAATACAATCAAAAAACAGTTTAAAACACTTTCAACCTTTTTATGTCCCATAAAATGAGTTTTTATAGCTATTTAGGTCCAAGTATAATGTTAACTTTCTCTTGAATTTCTTTATCTAAATTATTATTTTTACTATTGCAGTTTTGTAGTAGCAATTGTTGTAAGTTTGATTTTGAGCTTTTATGCCGCGTGATTAGATGAACGATTGATTATTTATATTCGGCTTACGTTTCTCTATTGTATTTGAAAACAAAACTAATATTTAATATTACCAAAACAGTTTCAAGGTAATAAAAGTATTATATGTAGATTTGAATTTCATCAAATTTTACTAATTGAAAGAAGAATAAATAAATTTTCGAAAATGTATACTTTTCAGATTTGATAGACCGGCTAATACGAATTCAAAGAATAATTAAATATAAATTAAAACTTCAGTCATATAGTGTTATGAAAACTCCTATGAAAAGAACTGATCGGTAATAGTAACAAATAATATGGGGTCATAAATATCATTTAAAGGCGTATAAAGTTGGTTTGATGGCGACCAGTTGAAGGGAAAATTGTAAGCTTGCAGGCTGAAGTTATTGTATTAATTCTGAGGAAAGTGCTTGTAAGGGTAGTCAGCAGGGGAGATGTATTTGCAATCATAGTCACCCTTCATTGCTTAATTTATATGCAGGAACATAAAAAAAATGAACAAGACTTCCTTGAGAAAAAATTTTAAGTTAGATTGCTACTGCAAAGCATTGAATGCCCCATTAGCTATAAAATAATCGATTAAATCCGCTCTTACTACAAACTAAACATTTATTTTACATCTGAGAAATTTATACTTAACTTTTTTTTTTTTTAACAGAATACGCAAGAATTAAATTAGCTGCGAAGTATTACAATTATTATTAATGAAGATATAAGGCTAACGAACTAATAAATGTTATTATATAATGTATTAGATAAGAAAAAATTATATTAATAGATTGCGCTAAACAGCATTTATTTATTTATGAAAATTTATGCTAAACAACCACCGTTATCTTGATATGTAATATTTATAGACAAGCAAATACTCTTTTCAGAATCATTTTTCGATCAACATGTGATATTTGTAATGTTAATTATTGCTATTTTAGAATTAATTAATGTTTTCCAATATATATTTCTTAACATTGACAGTGGGTAATTTCATCCGAAAATTTATAGGATTCTAAGACTATTTTCAGGGAGGAAAAGAAGGGAATTTTCTCCCTTGAAGAATTTTTCTATTCTAAATGAGCACATTTTATCGCGTAAAAGTGCTTTCTGGTTTGCAGATAAAAGATATCCATCTTTTGTCCGGGTCTGCATTCAACATCTCCATCCATTACGTGAGTTGAGCTTAAGCTTTGGGGGAAAAAACCACCGTTCAAAATAGACAAGGTGGAATCCAAAATGGCAGCGGTGATGAAAGGGGTATAAGTAAAAGAAGAGGGAAAAGGGGAAGGGAAAAAGAGGAAAGGAAGAAAAAGACTCGTATCGAAAGTTCTGGAATGTTTCCCGCGGGATCGTGGAAATTGTCATTACCCGGGTGAAATCTAAGATGGAGTCGACCGTACAACGCGGAGGAACGCTGCTCGTCATTTTACTTAAAATATGAAAATGCTGTTGAAAAATCAAAATGATTAATCTTTACTTGGGTAAAAACCTTCGACACTTTCCTAGGGCTCTTTTGGGATTTCGAGCGACAAATGCCAACAACTCTTGTTTAAAAGATCAACATTTACTTGGAAAATAAAAATGGGCGCAAATCGATGACTTCTGAGGAGTTGTGAATCAAAAATATGATGAAATTATATTCTGAATGTATTATCATGCACAGAACAAGAGCTGGTGAGATTTTGGCCTTTATTTATTTATTATTACGGACTGGGAATAAAATTTTTTGTTTTAAAAATGCGAAAATCAACATGAAATGCATAAGATAAAATATTAATATTCTGGCGTTAATTTTTCCCTTTGTTTAAAATGTAAAATTTTTTTTTCATAATTGCATGGCGACACATAAACCTAACCCAAGCGAATGTTACAGAGAATTTAAAATGATATGATGGTGTCAGTGCGAGAAAATATCTTAACGAGGAGAATAATTACAAAATATTTCACTACTTAAAGATTCACTTTCACGAGATATAAAGAACTTGAATCGATTTCAGCCGATGAAAAATGTATGTTGAAAGGGGGGAAATTTTAATTCAAATCCCGTATTGCTATAAATACTCATCTTGTACATTTTGTCAAGTAAAAGAATTAGATTTCAATATCCACCCTTTATCCCGCATTTGCTCGGGCGGGAACGCGGCATCATTTACTATCGATGTCAATATGCGAAGCTTCATAATTTTCCTCTTTTCCCGGGACAAATCTCTTGAATTTTCACAATGAAAAATGAATTTCATACAGGATTCTCAGGAATAAAAAAGAGAAGTAAAAAAGGGCGGCAGAAGATTTTCGTGTCGGGGAGGGCTAAAGAAAAATCCAATCTTTAGAAAACCAAATAAGTAGAGTCATTTCATTTTATTATTGCAGATCTTCTGGATGTTTTCCGGAAAACTTTATTCGAAAGAAAAATCATTTTAATATGAGCATCATAAGCTAAACATAAAAAATATATATAAATTTAAGCTAAGTGGTTGAGAAAAGTGAAATTTCGCTGCTGGTAACGCTTCCATACATCCGTTACGAGTTTTAGAGTCTTTTTCGAAAATGTTTAAACTCCTCGTCGGCCATTTTGAATCATTCCATTTATACCGAACGGAGTGTAGATTGCTGAAATTCTGGAGAATTCCAGACTGGAAATTATCGTTTTCGCTTTTCCTTATGTATTCCAACAGAAGATTTTTTTTTTCTTTTATTTTAATTTTCTCCCAAATTGTTATATGATTCGGCTCTGTAATTATATAACTTTCGTGTCAAATCTAAATTTACTTTATATCGATATATATCTGCTCTTTTGAAATGCATTTGCGCAAAATGCTCGGCGGTGGCTCGGGTTTACGTATTAAAATTTGGATCTATTAAAAAAATTTTGAATTTTTTTTCGCAAAATTTAAAGGAGAATTTTCGTATTTAAAATTATCTTCATCTAATAATTTATGCACTGTTTTATTCAACAACTTTTGACCATCATTCAGGCAAATTAATATGCCATTTTCTTAGATTCTCAAAGTTTTTATGAATATAAAATCCATTTGAGATGCTTGTTTTCAGACTTCCAAAAAATAAAAATTTTTTTTTTCTCTAGGGAATCCTGGGAAAACCTGTATAAGTGGAAGTAAAAGGAGGAGACATTAAATCAGATGATAATCAGACTGAGGCAGAATATTCCATATGCACGTCTGTATTTTTATTTCGCCGCTGAAAAATATTGCAGATCATAATTTCCTTTTAAGCTTCTCTTCCATTTGTGAAATCAAAATGATTTTTGATTGGTTGCAAAACGTGTTGGAATTATTCCTTCGCGATTATAGTTTTTAATCTATCATTTCTTAGATTTACTAAACAATCACTATGGTCTTTCTCACAATTATGCTTCTGTTAGTTTTCTAAGGTTTACTTCACATTTTCTCCGGCTCTTTACGCTTCATATTGTTACGAACAAATTATTTTTTTTGTCTTTTTGTATAACAACGGAACTTTTTTCATTATATTTAAATAACAAGTCCCAAATGAAGGTACGACCCATTTATTTTTATTAGCGCAGATCCTGGTGCAAAAAACTATCATGCCTGAAAAAAGAAGGCGAGCAATCATCTATTGTAAGGGTTTAATTGGTTTGGGATAATTTGCATTAATATGCGTTATTTTCAAACAGCTACCTTCATTTTAGACGCCGTGGTCTTCACCGCGGTCTCATCCGAGCCCTTACTCACATAAATGTATTTAATAAGAGAATAAAATTTTTAAAAATTTTTTCAGCGTTTTATTTGTTTACAATGTTTTACATATGCATCACATAGTAACAAAAGATTGTATTTTAACCCTTGATAAACGGAAATCCGAAAATTTCGCTGATTGTTTTGCTGCAATTTTACCACCTCTGCAAATGTAATAAAATAAATAATATTGACAAACAAATGATATGTTTGATTTAAATAGATTAAATCAGCTTTTTACAAGTTCGAAATTCAGAAGTTCAAATATGATAAACGATTATCAGGATCCAAAATTTACATGCAACCCAATATAAAATGAAAGAAAATGGTTTTTTGTTAATGTTGAATGAAAATCATTGCCACTTTATTATAGTGCTATAAAGTAATCCATGAATACAGTCAAATAATCTTTCTTCTATGCTATTTCAGCCCAGTTTTATTTGAGATATAGGATTTTAATAACCACATCGCAACGTCATATATGTATATGTATTTGATGTAGTTCAGCAGTTCATTTAACTACCTGAGAGCGCTTTTCAACTGGAATTTATTTGATATCTCTTAGGAATTTAATCCACGACTCTAGAATCAGAATATGATATCAAATATCAAACATGAGTAATGTTAAGAACTCTTTACATTAAAAATAATTTCACGTTGCGAATATAAGTGTTACTTTTTCTCTGATTTAAGGAGCGTTATATTCCGTTATGATGTAACATTTTCGATTTTTTTTTCACCAATACCAGAATTATAAGAAAAACGATACATTTTTCGTACATAACATTTCCCGCCTTTATTTGTAAACATAATACATTAAGGTTGAAGGTAATAAAAAATTTCAGGAGCCTCATTTTTTTAACTTTTGTGAACGAGTATCATACAAACTAATTCGGATTGTTTGATGGGCAATGGAATAACGTTGTGAAAATAATAATTGAAAAATTTTCCAAGATTCTAAAAATTTTACGAATTAAACCGCTTGCCGGCGAGACAAACATAAAAGAAATTTTGAAGTTGATTCTCCAAGTGAAAGTATTGAGAAGAACAAAACTATTTTTACGATGAAATTTACGCATAGGGTGTAAAATGTGACATAAGCAGAGAGTATAAAGAATTCTGAGCGTGTAAAAATTGAAGACAAAATGATAAATTGATGAAAGGAAGTAGAAACAGATAATTTATATTATTCATATTTACTGCCATCCTGTAATTACAATTGCAGCATCCGCTGTGATGTTATATTTTTCTTTCGATTTGGTTACCGTGTTTTGAATTAGATCAAATTACTAAAAACTTAATTAATTGCATCCGCAAAAACGCTTTGAATCTAATACATTTACTTCAATGTCGAATTAAAGATATGAACACGAATAAAATAAAACGGTCTAAGTTAATTGAAATAATTTTTTGATAAACTAAAATAGGTTTACATCGCAGGTTGAACTGTAAGGAAGGAATAATTGTTATTTGATTATAAAAGTATGTCTCTGCCTTGATCATTAACGGTGAAACGATGATTTTAGTGCATTCCATAAGCAAATGAACGTGTTATGTTATACTTTTAGGTTACATCATTTACAACTTTATGCCTCCAATATCAATTTTTAGCATCTCAAACGAGTTTGATCCACTCTTTAACACTGAATGCACTCGTTATCTTGGCCGTAATGCAAAAATGAAGTTGTTAATGGTTTTGAAATTGCATATAACTCCATAAAATGATTTGATTTTGAAGATAAAGAAAGTGGAAAATAAATAAATAATTTATTTTCCCGTACTCGAAAAACCATCTTTTTATATTTACTCCATTAATTCCGTCCCGTTCGTGAAACAGAGGACGAAAATTAATTTTTTCTTTTTTTCTGCCGCCCCAAAAGAAATTTATATAACTTATGCAGTGCAATGACGCATTGAATTCCGTGGTTTCACCATTTAAATGCCTTCGGTCGAGGATCTGCATAATGGGGAGAGATCGCTCGGTTGAATGCGACGCGCGCTCGCTGCTAATTCTGTCATCCAGTGATACGGCATTAATGAGAAGCACTGAAAGAATGTGAAAAGGGGTTCTGAGAGAGCAGGAGGAAGACTTAAAGGTGATGATGGAAGGAAGAGCCGAGGACCAATAAAGTGTCAAAAACGGATGCGTACAATATATAAAAAGGGGACTATAGAAATTACCAACCCCGATATATCATTAACATTTATTTCGTTTAGATTCTGAGAGTGCTCTTGGATCTTTTCCTTCCTTTGGTGAAAAAAAAAGAAAAAGAGAAAAATTTGCCTCATAACAAAATAACTTACATAAAATTTACGCGAACCGGTTCTTGAACATTTCAAGCTCCCTTAAAATAATTCACAATAAATCTGTATTAATGTAGAAAAAAAATATCGCAATTTTGTCAAATTAAAAATAAAATTATGAAAGTATAGTAATGCCATATATGGTTCTGGTATTTTCAGGCCGAATGAGGTTCTTTTTATGTTTCGATTATGATATTTTATCAGAATTTTTTGAAACACCCTTTAGAGATTATTTAAATTTTAACTCTCATAAATAACGCGACTTAGATAGAAAACCATATTAAGTATTTTTTATTTTTTTCATATCCTTGTTAAAATACAAATAAAATTGAAGTTTAAGGAGTATTAATGAAAATTTTTTTTTAATTAAAATATAATATCTCAGCAACAATAAACTGTTTTATATTATTATTTAAAAGTTGGTTTTCAGAATTTTTTTCCATTTTGACGCGATTTCAGATCTTGCATTGTATTTTAATCTCATTTATTTCGCTTGGTCTAAAAGCTAAATGAATGTTAGATAAAAATGTTACATTAAACATTTAATGAGTTTCCATACGGGTTCCAGGGCCGAAATCGCTGTCGAATGAGAAAATTCATAGTAAGGCATGCAGCAAGATAAACATTTAAGAAATAAATTGCTCACATGTTATGACTAGTATTGATGAAGATAATAACGTTAACTTTTAACCTTTCCTTATGTCGATAACAGGGTCAAACACCGTGTGCCAGAGAACATTAAAAGATTCAATAAAAACATCATTAAACATTCAATTACAGCAATGAAGATAATCGAGATTTGCCAACAGCACAGATATCTCAGGTTTATGGTTCATAATAACAATTTATGCTGTTAACTATGGCGTAAAAAATTTACATAGCGAAATTATTTTTTTTTTGCATGCGTCTCTCTTTGAGAAAATTGATTTCATTGTGCTGCCGCATATAAAAACAGCATGAACCGAATGCTTTTTACTATGAATTTTGAATTTATAATGTCTATAATAACCGCAAACACAAATGAAAACGGCACCCGGATTAACATACCTAATTATCTCTCTTTAATCTGTAGCCTTCAAAAATATCTTCTTAATGCGACATTAATTCACATAATTATACGCATACATGCTTAATGCATGTACAGAAAATAATATTCTGTAAATATTCAAAAAAAAAACATTTACTTTAATGTCTCTATATACCTATATTTATTACTCTTATTTATTTTTATCTATCTACATTAATTCTTGGGTAAAATCTTGGGGAATTCCAAACATTTTTTATTTTTTAACGTTAAAGAATTTAATTTAATGTGGTTCGGTTTAATTTTTTCCATTTTATATCGTGCGAAGATTTGTCGTTGTCGTTTTCACTCATTTCTCATATTCCGGGGTCTCGGTCTAGAATTAGCTACCATGATAAAGTTAAAGCGTTATGAACCGAATACGCGGTTGCAGCTGACGATATTTAGAATTAGATCTAAAACAAAACTAATTTTAGAAGTGAACGGGGTTCCGGACATGGTATTAAGATTCTCGGTATAATGCAGAGAGAGAGCACTTTGGAAAATTGTTAGTTTCTGAGTTGTAAAACAAATTGAGGCAAAACGGGGTGAGGCTGGCTGCGGATTTCCATGCTATGTCATTAAGAAGAAAAGTTTATGCAAACGGGTGAATGAGGGTTCTGAAGGAGCCAATAGGGAAGAAAATTACACAGTGGGCATCCCTATTTTTAATTATCCCTTCTTTAGCCGGAATAATTTTAACCGAAGATGGTAAATAATGTGATTATTTTTCCGACATCTTGGTATCAAACCAGATCGGATATTTGGTTTTGCCATTTTGGAAAACGTGAGTGTCACCACTGATTTTCCCAGCTTTGGTAAAAAATTTAAAATCCAAATTAATAATTTCGTTTAGCCATATCCGTGTATTTATTGCAACTGTCGTATTTCAAAAAGTACATCATTCAAAATCGCGTTAGAAGTATGAAAATGAAATCAGAAGATTGAAGTATTAAGATTTTTAATTATTGTTGGGATTTCATAGTCTAAGAAATTGTTACCACATTCGTTTGTCCTCCCTCATTGCTCGAATTTTGGACGAAAAATATGAAATTAAAACTGACAGAAAAGATAAATAAATCATATATGTGATCTATTGCAAAATGTTCTCTTTGAGACGTACAAATAAATGTTTCATTTGTAAGTACCTGTCTATGGGTTTTCCCAATTTTTGCTAAAAAATAAGGTTCGTACACAATTGTTACTGCATTTTAAAACTGTTACATATTTTTCATTACCAATAGCTAACAGAAGAAATAATGAAATCTTTTTAAACGGTTTATTACAAAAATTTTTATTTATTGTCGGTATTCAGTGAACATGCAATATTTAAAAAGCTTCTCAAATTTCATGTATCAGACATTATGAAAAATATGTTGTTTTTATATATTTTGAAAAATGAGCATATTTTCTTTGAAATAGGATATTTCTTTTACAAATTGAAGAAAGCCACGTTGGCTTTATCTCGTTTGAAATAAATTAATGTTAAATCTGATATATTGGAAGAGTCAATGCAAAAGAGGGTTCAGTTGTAAGAAAGGAAAAGACCCTTGGAGAACAAAGAAAAGTTGTAACAGGACCATATTTCTGTCCTGAAACATGGGGAATATTGTAAGAACAGGTCAAATTAGCATAAGGACCAATAAATTGCATCTGACGATGGCGGGTATTTCACAAACTTCGGCCACAATTTGAGGCTCGAAAATTTGGAAATTTTTTCCTTTCACCGCAAACATTTTCCGTATCGTAATAAACGATTAAGCTTGTTTAAGCTTGTTAGGGTGTCATAATTTTATGGTTGAAGGCAATATGGGGATATTTAACTTGCTCAGGTGCTGAAGAAGCTTGAAAGAATGTTTTTTGCGAAATATAAAATCAAAATTCCTTAGTAAGCAAAAGTTTGATAGGGACCTGCACTGTGGAAAATCGGGTTCGACGTCATCATTTTTCCGTAAACGGCTGAAAAAGGGTTACAGACTTCAGCATTATTATCATAAATTTAAAAAGGGATGCTGGGAGCGTCATTTATGCAAATAAAATTTATTCACAAACTCGTATTTTTTATGTTGTGAATTTATTATGGGGGAGTTGGAATCAAAGATCCATTGTTTTGCAGGATCCAAAAAAGGACAGCGGATCTATGGGAAAGAATGCAATAACGAAAAAAGTTGTGAACTATATAGAAGGGATGTCCGACTGATCATTGATTCATTATCCCATAAAGTCAAAAAAAAAAGATATATTGATCTTTGAAGGAAAAACTTTTTTATAAAAAATATTTATTTATGAAAATGTGCGAAATCAGGCGAAAAGGTCCTTAGAACGATGGCTCGCAAGACACGGAATACTTTCAAAATGGTTTTCATAACCGTGAGCGAGGGATGGTCAACGCAAATATCGGTTTAGTATTTATTAATGAAACGGCAAAAGCACAAAAAGGCAACACATCCGACACTTTGAATAGATGCACAAAGACAAGGATCTTCTGGAGACGACTTATTTCTGTAAAGTCGCATTAAGCGAGGCGGACTGTAAAAAAAAGATTTTATTGAGAAGAAATTACCATGATATTGTTTTAGCCAAACAGCATGACGAGTAAGCCTAGCTGACTGTCTGCACATTTTCCACTACAGATAAGAAGTTGGGATTGGTTTTTGAGGTCATAACAATGACACGGCAGATCTGGCTCTTTGCATACCTTGGTGCTAACAAACGGAGAAATGTTCTGCTGTCACACTATGTTCTTTGCATGGAAGCGTTGCATTTCTCCTCTTTCCGAAAAATGCCGTGGATAATCTGCGAAATTAAATTATTTAAAATCCCTTTCCCATATTGGCTGCAATTTCATCCCTTGTACACCTCACTCGTTGCTCTGGAGAACTACAAATTTCCCAACGTGTTCCTCCTTCTGGGCCATTAATCTTCCTTCCCAATCCCTTATTTTATCGAATTTCCTCCTTTTCTTTTTTATTGTTCGTGAATTAGAAGTTAAGATGACTTTTAGTCCCCCGTGATGCTTTCCAAATTTCATTATTGATTTTCTTTAGAATCTAACTCCGAAACGATGGGTCTTCTTCGCATTTGCGAGCCAATCCACTTTTCGGAATAAAAATTTTCGCAGTCATCTCCGTCCTGCTAAAACAAAAGCTGATTCATCTTGAGTACATTTTGTAAATGAACACAAGCTTACAAATGAGAACAATCAAATCGCATTCATATACATTTGATAGTTACTAAATGCGTCGGCTGATGAACGAAATCTTCTGCTGAGGCAATTAATTAACAAGTTTTATCTTGAATCTGCAGCATTCGAAGAGTGAAGTTAATAGTGGGCATTACTCTGTAGAAAATCAAGTATTTTAAAAAATTTTGCTGGTTTCAAATTCGATTTTAAAATACCGTTCAAACAGAAAAAGAACGTGTTTGTGGGAGAAAAAAAAATTTATTACGATAAAGTATAAATTCTTGCAGGCTGCTTTTGTATTTTTAAAAAATTTCGCCTGGTTCTTGAGCATGAAATGCACTCAGAATAGTAAAGAATCGCTTTGCATTTAAGACTGCAATCAAATTGCTTTAATTGAAAATTTTAAGAACGATATTTATTTCATACATTATCAAACATCAAGTGGTCCGTTTAATTACATAACTATATTTTTATACTGTATATTACATTGTGATAAGACTTAAATCGAATTTGCGGACATTTTTTCACATACGGATAAGGAAATGTTACGTTAAATGTCTTTTATTAAGATTGAATACGACAAATATAAAGAATTGTAATTTAAATTTATAAATTAGACTTTTCATTAGGTGACTCTTAAAGAAGATAAAATTGCCTTTAAAAAATTATTCAGAGATAAGGTGGAAATTATCCTCCGAGAGGCGAATCTTTGCTATATTTTTCCTGGGGACAGACTTCGAAATTCCACCACTTTTACGATTCCATAAATTTTAAACCTGACAATTTTGAGACGGCGAAACTCAAGATTTCCAGGGATAGTAGGGTAATTTAGTCATATTTTTATAATAAAAATATACCGACAGCCGGGAAAAAGACTTCCATTTTTCATTTTCGAATTATCTTAAAAATTTAAATTACAGAAATGGTAACCCATGAGCCACAAGAAAAGCACAAGTGCTGCAAATCCACCCTCAAGAAGGAAATTACCCATGAGATACTCCGAGTCATTAGTAGAATACGGTGCTTTGGTTGAAAGGGAAATTCATAATTAATCCAAAACTGCGAAACTTTCTGTGAGGGAAGGGAAGTTAAATGGCTAAATTACCAGCATTAGACAACGTTGATATACGGAAATATTTCCTCCGAATAAAAGGACTATTTCTGCGCCTCCAGATTTTCCCGACTTCTCCATGCCTTGAGGATACCGCGTCCCCGTACAGCAGCGATAATAACCATGCCTCATGATGCATTACAGCGTACCATATTGGATCTCCATCAGTTTTCTCCAGCATTTTATTTCGTTCCCTCTTTGTTACCCGGCCCTCTCCGCAAGTCATCCACGTCCCATAAATCACCCACTGCCTTCGTGCGTATTTCTCTTCCCGGGAAAGCCATCTCCGAATGACTGCCATTCGACGCTTTTCCTCGGTATCTTCTCATTTTGGAATGCCTCGAAAAAGTGTTTCACTGTTCTCTTTTCGAGCTGTTAGTTCCTGCGGAATGATTCTGCAAATTTTATAGTGCTATCAAGTTGATTGCAGCATAAAATTTGAATCGGATCCGCATGTTTACAATTAAACACCTTGGGCTTCGGTTTTAGTGTGATTCGCTTTGGTTAATAGGCAACTGTCGCCGGTTTTAACCGCGGTGTTTATTCCTCAGCAGTATCCGAAGCTGCCATTTCGAAAGTGCTTTTTTACAAAAGGGTTCATTAAATACGTAGAGCAAATTTTTGATTAACCACATTAACGAGCCTAATTGTCTTCGACAATTGTGTATCCTGAAAATAATCGAATTTGGCTCGGAATATTTTTATATAATACACTTAATTATTTCCTTATGAAAAAGGGAGTTTGAAATTACAAATGCCTGATAACGATATTTAATTTCTGGAAGCGAAACTCGAATGCAATGCTCCTTTATTTAGGGTGCCGAATCCGACATCTGCAGCGTAGTGGAAATTAAAAAAAAGAGTACGAACCTGCTTCAAATAATTTATTTTTAAAAGTAGAACATTGTGAATATGCACTGAATTATTAAAGCGTTCTAAAATCCAAAGTAAAGACGAGAAAAAAGCCAAAGATTAAAGAAAAAAGGGCAAGAGTTATTCCAGAATGTGAACCGGTGCCCACCCAGTGCCTGCCCGAAGGAAATGGGAACCGGCTCGGGGGAGTTAAAGAGGATTTTAATATTTATTCATCTTTTTAAATCTACGAACGTTTTCCTCATACGTATACGGCATACATCACGATGCTTCGCCATTTCGGACTCGTCTGATCTTTCCCGAAATTGGGAATTGTCTGCTGCCGTAGGTGAAGGATGCGGCGCCGCCTCATCCTTGTTTCCAGCGGCAAATTGTAAAACGATCAATTTTCCTTTCGTGTTTTCCAGAATAAAGGAAACGCCACCATGTCCCTCCGAAGCTCAAGCTAAGAAACTGTGAAGGCCTCAAATGATTAAAATTCCGGGAGCGTAAGTTGCTTGATGCGTTTAGGAAATTCAAAAATACACGGCCTTCGAGAGATTCGATGCGTGTGTGTTTCAGGGAGGGAGGGGGAGGTAGAGGGTGGAGCCAATCTTTGTATGATTTTGCGGAGACGGAAGGGGCAAGCGAACGGACATTTGAAAATGGACGCAAGTGCTTCGTCGGAGAGAGAAGCATTCGCGGTTTCCAGGCCTGCAACGGCCTCCGCGATTGCTGTCGCGGCACGGACCATCCCGGAGGCTCCGACATGGGAAAGAATCCGAGACGCTCGAATCGATAGATTCGCTTTATCCGCCAATTCAGGAACGCGGATTGCACGTAAAGCATTTCGTCTGCAGCCATTTCGCATCGAACTAGAGAAATCTTTTATTTTATTTGTTTTCTCTCTTATCTCCAGCCTTTGTTCAGACATTCCGATGCTATCTGCTCGAATGCGAATAATACGATGAAAGAACATCGAGATATCGCGAAATGCGATCGGCTTCGACTGAGATGCTAATAAGAGGCTCGCTCTCCGCTTCGTATTTAAATTCGGATCTTCCACCGGGGCCCGGTCCTCCGGTTGAAATAATTTTCTCTTATTTTTCTCGCGCGGGAATGCCGGTATCAGTAGACGAAAATTACGGAATTCGCAGTGAGAATTCACCTTCCCGGACCGACCTGAAAACACTTCTCTTTTAATGCCGCCTTTTAAATTTAAAGGCATTTCGATTCCGATCCCGTCTGGAAGTGGACTCCGCACGGTCTTAGGAGAATGAATCTAGCACATAGTTTTGTTCACTCGAAATGTGCGCAGAAATCGTTAATCCAAGTCAAAAAGGAAAGGCGTTTATACGCGGGGCTCGATACGTTTACCTGGGATCCCAAAGCAGTTATGAAATTGCTATCCCAGATGCGAATTGCAATTGAACATAAAGAAATGCTCTGAAAGTAGTATGCAACAACATTCAGAGTCATCGCCTGAATTTTATCGTAGGGAACGGACAATAAAATCTTCGGAGATTTACAAACATTTTTGGGGTAAGAAGAAGAAGCATATTGTGTGTTAAAATTGAAAATTTTTTTTGTAGAAAAATAAATGTCATAATATAAGTAAGTTGCTTTCATGAAAATGTACCGGAAAAAACTTCGGGAGGATCTTTTCAAATCATAACATGTATGATAAAAATGGAATCGAAGCTATGACATTATTAAAAAATCTCAAGCAATGTTATTTTATTAATAAGTATCAATTTGAAAATTTTTACCATAAAATTGGTTTCTTATAATATATAGTTTTAAATAATGGATCAAATAAATTAATTATTTGTTTGCTGAAATATTGGCAACTTATTTTTTGATTGCTGAAATTGTTGCGCTCCTTTGCACCTTTTGCAATATTTTCTATTCTGCAGAACCACCGTTAATTAAGACCGCTAACTCTCAACCATATGAACCATTTAATTATTTTTTAATAGTTATATTTACATATGTAAGAATATTTAATGATTTTTAGCAAAAGCTTAAAGTCCTATGAGAGGAGTTACCCAACTGATTATAATGTTAGTAATATAATAATCAATATAACGTATATAAATATCAAAATGTTGAATTTTTTATTATTGTTCTTTCACAATTGCATTATTCATCTAAAGTGATAAACGCAAAAAAAATTACAACAAAATGCTAAACATTTCAAAAGAAAAAATTGTAAGTAAAAAAGAACTTCGACAATTTATTTTAAAAATAGATTTTAATCGAAATATAAATACATATGTTTTATTTTTGAACTTCCAAATTTTTTAAGCATTGTTGCTTTCAGATGGGTTCTCACTGCTTTTAGCGCTGTCATTATTCTCGTCAGGATTTTTCCTTTCATATTTAATATAAGGGCAAGTATTATGAAAAACTAATTCATGTTTAAAAAAAAGTAATTTACTAAAAGTGCGGAGGAAATACGATCCATGTCAGGAGTTATGTTCGCCTTTCATTACAGTAATGGAATCGAATATATCCAAGAATTATTCCAGTAAAAAGACCTAATGAACTAACAAGTTTAATTTGAAAATAGTATAAGCTATATTATAAGAACGGCACGGAGAAAGTGAATAAGTAAAACAAGTTAAGAAAAGATCGAACCCCCCTTTTTACGAGCTTGTTACAGGTGTATTAAAATATTTTATGGCGGAACATAAAAGTGCAAAGCCACAAAGAGGCTTTCTCATTATATGAGGTGCATCATCGTCATTATTTGTCCACAACCAAAGAGGATTTTGTACAATTATCAAACAAATTATGCGAATTTTTATAAGTTGAAACATGGCAATCTTATTCGAATTCACGCTGATTCGATTAATTATTTGAATGCATAAAATTTACAAGAGTCACTTTCGTTAACGACAACTTTTAACTGACGCAAGTATAAAAACATTTAGGATTCATCAAATGGTTTCGAGTTTTTTCTTATTTTTTTGTATTATACATAAGCTAAAGAAAAGATGAAAATAGTTGAATTTTCAGAATTACGAGTTATTAGCATCATCCGGGTCATTTTCTGTGCAGTATAGACTCAGTTTTAGTTCCGGAAAATGCAGACCAATTAAACTTAATGTACAGGTTGGAATTAAAATTCAAATGAAGTTAGTTATTCTGCGTTTTAACTTCACAGCTCTTCGACTTTATGCAGATCTGACTGTGATTTTAGAAAATCGCGATGCTCGTGATTTGAATATCAGACATTCATCTCGATTCCTTATGGCACATGGTTTTATTCGTTTTCTCATCCAACTCTAAACCAATTAACGTGTCCATAAAATTTAAGTATTAAGAAAAGGGAATCTTATTTAGGGAAATAATAACGTTTAATTACGTTATTATGCTACTGCTGTCTGAATTTACAATTTGATGTGATTCCGCGGTTACAATTCAAACCGGTAAAATATTTATTTTAAACGCTCTGGAACTGCCGTGAACACAGTTTTAATTGTTAACAACAATTTAACATGTTTTAATTTATGTTTAGTATTATTATCATGTATCGATAAAAAGTAATTGGCCGTTCAAATGAAAAAAAGAAAAGCTTCTTATTCAAAGAGAATATTTTCGAGTTCATTGTTATAAAGATTTAGAAAATTTCAGTCAATATTTAGCCTTTTTCTTTGACTTGTGAATTATTTTGGAAAAATTTCTACGTTATAAGCGAATGTTGGAGCAATCAAAAAAATTTGGTTAAGTGATTCATCCAATGCACCATATAGAACCTTTCTTTTGCTTCATTAGAAAATGAAGTAAAGAAAATAGTTTTAATATCTCAAACGTTATTCAAAAATCTATTAATTTCATCATTAAATTTCCGACGGTTTCAACTTCCATAAAAGAGATTTTCCATATTGCGAAAATAAATGCTTGATTAATAATGTTATGAAGGAAAATCCTTCGCTGACAACAAGAAATCTTAAATTCATATAATCATATATTTCTTGATAATTTCTTATATGTTAAGCTCATTTTATTTAGGTTTTTTTGATTTAGGAGGAACGATGAAATCAACTATTAAAATAATCTTTGATGTAAGATATAATTTGAAATTAATTATTACGATAAATTTTTATTTCGTATTATCGATTACCAAAAACTGATAGTCCTGGGCTAATCAGAAGTATGAGTTAATATATGCGGTATCCATTTTACTTAATTGTAAATAAAATAAAATGTATTTTTTGTATAAATTTCATCGCGCACAACGTTGCTACAAGGGAAAAAAAGATATCATTTTTTTTTAATGTATAATAATAAGAAAATAGTTTCTCTTTCGAAAATTGTTTTTTAGTAAAAAAGCAGAGAAAAAAAGTTCGTTTAAAAACCTCATAAAATTAGAACTAAGTCCTTATTAATTCCAAGTTCAATGACACAGTGCTGATGAACTTTTTTAGCTCATCGCAAAAATAGTTTTCTTTCTAATATTTAAATATCATATAGTTGAATGATTAATTTTAATATCTAAAAATGATACATTAAGGAATATTTTTCTAGTCCGTCAGCGGAATATGAAGATAATTCTTAATATTTTGTTGAACTCATTTCATTGACAGTTGTTTTAATGCTCTTCGGGAATAACTTTGCTCTTGCAGAGGATCGAAATAATTTTCACAATGGCAAAAAGGAATTTTGAAATAATCGCTAGAAAAGTTTTGTGAAAATTCTAAGAGAGAAAAAATATATATATGTATATATATAAGAAGGTTTCAGAATCGAAAATTTGTGCCTTTGCAATTCGTTTAAAATTACATTTAATCGGGGAAGCCAAATTTGTCCACGCTTCAGTTCCCATCCATATCGTTGACCTCAGTTTGATCATTCGGGGTAAGACAGAAGAAATGCAAGGCGAAGAGTCGCTCACTGCAAAATATTAAGACCCGAGATTCCTCCAGTGCATCCTGACATGCAATCAACGTGCCTAACCGTACACGACTCAACCCCAGGATAAATTGCCGAGGAACACAATCCTGGAGCAAAGCAACGGTGCAAAATCTTAAAAAGAAAAATTATTCCCGACTTTCCGCACATAGCCAGCGGAACGCTGCATCTGGCACAGCAACTTGCAACAATCTTAAAACCGCAATTTTATTTTTCCATCGGAGCGTTCACAAAGAAAAATTTCGGTTGCTCATTGCAACAAACGAGTAATTATTGAAAATTGCTAATCCCAGTCATTTTCCTTTCGGTGGAGCGAGGATATCTGCACGGCAAAACGAGAGAAACCGCGTTGAATAACAAGGCTAATCCGGGCAACGAGAATATCCACTGCCATCGGCATAATTTCCGAATAAGAAAAAAGGCGACTCAGGAAACGTGTGTTGTAAGAAATAGATCTAGATACAGGTTTAATTAAATTTAATTCTCGGTCCAACTGGTTGCGGAGCACAAAAATAAAGGAAAGACAACGAATTCTAGAGAATATTCGGATCGAATTATTTTTTTTAAATTTCCGTCCATCCTTCGGGGCGCTGCCGATGTCGGAGGCTTCCGTTGCCGGAACGAGGAGGCAGCGATGCGCGTCAGCCGTGAAAAACGTGCAAAAAAGTAGGAAATTCTAATTCCGAATGTAAAGTAAATTAAAAATATAATTCAAAGCACTGCTGGATTTGCTGTCAAATAAATTTTCATTATATTCCCAACCCGCACTTAAATGAAGCACAATATAAGAAAATTAGAGTCAACGTTTCTCCTTGTGCCTCAGATAATCTACGGAGATTATCGGGCCAAAGGAGCCGACCGAAAGGAAGAACATTGTTTCTTATGCAATAATGTTGTGTAGTAGTAATTGTTCGCTATACCGACATGCAGATAGAATTATTCGATATGCCGAAAGGAAACGACGTAAGGTTTTTTTTTTTTTTTCTTTCCCTCTCCGATTTTTCAATTTTCAGAATCCGAAAATTTTTCCGCGAGCACTCCAAAAATTCACCTTACGCTTGGCAATTTATTATTAAAATCGTTTGGCGGATTGTTCGTTATATGCGAAAGAGGAACGATGGTGACGGTAATAATAACTAAGCGGAGATGATATCGAAAGCATTAACCGCGGCCGGTTCGCGTCGTTAAATATGCAATTTCAGGCAGTGAATTTGTCTCCGGACAAAAGAGTTTGGTTCTTTCTGCAAAACGACAGGGAACGGGCCGAGACGCGCGATGCCTCCTTTTGCCTTTTTTTTTTTTCTCCAGCCCCGAAACCGCGGCAAATCTCCAGCTCAGGGATGCCCGAAAACGAGAACCCATCGGAGGCAACCGCGGTGCAATTGCAATAAAAATAATTTCTGATGGTCGCATAATATTTGTGAACGCCGGGAACCGACCAGCGACCAAAACCGATAAAAATGTTTTACAATTCCTTTTCTTAAGGGCAAACAAAAGCAGCGAAGGGTTAAAATTTATGAAGAATGATCTTGCAAGCGTTTCAAATGCAATTGGCCATTCTCGGGAGCTGGTTCGGCCATTTTAAATTTTTAAATTTATTGGACATTTTTTGTATGTGACGGCCGCGTGGTAGTTTCACGTCCATGTGAATTTCGTTTAATTTTAATAATTTATGGTCAGCCCGGGAAAGAAAGGGGGAAAAAAGTTAAACGAAACGGATCCCGGGGTTCGGGGTTCCGTTCGCTTTCGTCGCTCCGCGATTTCCGCCGCGATCGCTTCGACATCCGTTCTGGAAATCGTCAAAATGGTTATTCGAAAAGGCGGACCTTCCCGTTGCTGTTCTTGGCAAACTTTTCATGGAAGACCACACAAATATAGGATGAGTAGGAAACGAATTCAATTATGAATCCTGTTAGAGAAAGAATATTAAACAAGTTTCGTAATTGATAATATTATCAAGAAGAATTTCAATAGTACGAATTTATCCTCCATCGTATACGTTGAAAACTAAAAAGTTACGTTAATGAATATTCATCAGAGGATGTGGAAGTGCAACCTACAATGAACGCGGATGAAAGGACCGAGGCATCGTTTAAACCGTGTGGCGTTTAATCCGTTGGTAAATGATCGATGAGCGTTCCTGCGGACTCGGTTTATATTTTAACGGCAGCGCATTAACTTTTCATGTAAAAGATCAAACTGAACTGCATTTCATGCAAACTTAAAAATTTACACCTTGAATCTACTCTCTTCAATAAAATATGTGTGCGGCTGAAATGTAATTTTAATTTAAAGCGTCCGCACAATATTATAAATACTCAGCGTAAATTTATACTCTTCCACCCAAGCGAAAAAAGTAGAAATAACAGGAAAATGTTCAAACTTTACGAAACTCAAATATAAAATTAATTTATTTTTACATAATTAATTATGTAAGAATTTTAAAATTCTTTTCCAATACATCATATCACGTACATTGGATTTAAAACACGATATTCTGAATATATCCTAATATTTATATATTGATACAAATGATGATAAAGACAATCGTTCGCTAGTCCATATTAAAAAAAAAATCTTTTAGCTATATTACAATTTAATTTGTTATTAAAAATAAAAATAACAGTATAATTTATTTTTAAATATTGTGATATATACGTCAATAGATTTTTCATTCCAATCTTCAGATTAAGTTTATATAAAAATTATATAGTGTTCGCCTTGTCATAAAAAAAAAATGTAAATTAATTTTGTTGTGTATTATTTTTTTAATGCAGACAAGAATTAGAAGCTAAAAATTATCTGTATTTTTTCTTTGTAATTTTACAACGATAAGTAATATCTAAAAAATTCGCATCCATTAAGATGGTTGAAGTGTAAAAATTTTATGGATTTATTTTTTGATATGGTTCGAAATTTTGTAATTGTTCAGAAAAATATGAATGAAATAAATTAATTTCTATTTTTTATAAAATAAAATATATGGTACTGAATGCGACATAAAACTTTGGCAACTTGCATAAATGAATTAAACGGCAATACAAATTTAAATCTGACCCCTGCCATATACTGGCTTAAGGTCTCCGCTATATACCTACAATACTTTAATTAATGTTATATTAAAGAGGATTTTTCAACGAAAAAACTTAAAGACACTTAAATTGATATATTTATGATTGTTCAGAACGAAGATATCATAATCGTTCTCATCAAGAACATTTTAATACGCACTTTTTTAATGCATAATCGACTGAGAATTTTCAGCTCCGAAAGCCATTATTTTACATTATATTGAAGTAGGTAAAGGTCAAATGCTACGGATGAGAATATAAAACGAGATTTTTTTTTTCTCTCTTTCTAGCTAAAGGAACTTCATATATAAACGCAAAGGAACCTTCAGGTTGGTAAATAAATAACTCCGATATTTCGTCAAGGCATGTAGTTCTTTATCAATTAAGCAAATTGATTTTTTATGTGTTTTTTATAGCATAAAATTCATATTATGCCAAATTAAGAAACCCGATGTAGTGGTTGTTTATGGAGTGTAGTCAATACCGAAATATCTGAAAGAAATGACACCTCGGAACTATCTGGTCAGGATAAAGTGAAAATCCCTGTTAAAAAGTCAACTTTTGTTTCTTTAATTGCAAAATAAATGAATTTCAGATTAAAGAAAAAATGTTAAATTTTCAGCTGTAAAACAAACGTAACTGGATCCAGATAAAAGGAATTGGGAAATGATGTGGAAAATTTGTACGTACAGGGAAATAATTATTATCAGTAAAAACATTACACGAAATCTACCTCATATTCCTAATTAATTTAATAAATAATTATATAATTCAATTAATTATTCAATAATTTATATAAGTACTTAATATATCCATTTTTGCTCAATATAAGAAATAAAGACATGCAGAATAACATAAAGCGTGGATAATTTTTACAAAACTACAAATTTTTTAAAATCAAATTTAATGGTTCCTTGCTTTTACATAATGCAAATTACGTTTACAATTAAACTAACAGCCTGGATAATTAATGCTCGTCTAATTTACATTTGACACTTTAAAAGTGTTTAAGTTCTTTGTCTAATGACATAAAAAATGACTGAATCGTATAAATTATTATCGTCAACGAACGATGCCTCCATATTTTATATTATGATTATGAAGACAATGGAAAATAGCTTTTACAGCAAAATGCCGACCGCGATGTACGTGGGAATGTTAATCCACTTTAAGAATAACTAGAATCGATCACGATCTGGCGTATTTTTTATTTTATTATAAAAATAAGTGCACATTTATGGTCGTAATGGCGATGTAAAATAAATTGAATGAACTTTCAAAAAAATTCCTGCGGCAAAAGGAGGGCAAAAAAAACGAGCGAGCGTGGTAAGAAAAAATTGAGCATTGCACGCGATCATTTAAATATGTTTTTATTTACTTTTAAACAATACAATGAATTGCTTATTTCAACAAAATAAATGAACATCAAATTGAACTGCTTATAATGCTTATAAAATAGCCTTTTGTAATTTGGAAGTGGTCACTTGCAAATGATAAATCGCATGAAACGCGTTTAATGCATCACGAAATACAAAAAAAAAAAAATATTTTTCCATATTGTGCCGGAAGAACATAAAATGCTGAAATCTACTTATGGAAAACCTTGCTACTTTACATACGCACCTATATGATAAAATATCTTCCGGCTTGATAAAAGATTGAAACTAACCAATAAGATAAATGTATGTACATATTGTTTTAAAAACGAAAAATTCATCTTTAGTTTTATGTTTCGGTCAATTACTGTTCGAAAAATATCTTTACGTATTGTTGAATAATAATGAACGCTTAACATAAACTTCACTTTTTCTTTTTCTTTTATTTCTACCTTTTAAATGCTAAAATGGTTCATAAATTAGAGTTCAGTGCATGAATATTAAATTAATTAAGGATTAAGATAAATTTCCTTCTTATTTTTTCAAAAATTTTACCGGCACAAGAAATCAAACTAAAAATCTTTATAATTGACGTCAATGTGAAAAGCAAGGATGATAGCTTAAAGACCGGTTTCAGTCATTTTTTAACTCGGTTCTAGAATCCAGACTGTGAAAAAAAATTCCTGGATATTGTTTTATTCTATTGCACATGGCAAAAAAAATTTTAAATTTCATTTTTCCGACTGAAATCTATCTGAAATAATGGAATTGTAAAACTTATGAGCAATTCGTGCCTCGTAACTGAATTTATAATTCACTGGAGTGTGATGCGAATTAGGGGTACTGGAGAGAAAATTTATATATCAGAAAAATCAAATAAATATTAGGAATAAAGGAATTTTTTTCTTTCATATTTATTCACGAATTCAAAATACATTATAATTATACTGAATTTAAAATAAAATTTATATGTTAACTTTGCTCAATGAAACTAAAATCTAATGTTTATAATGAGATTGTTTTTCTTTTGGCCTGGTCTTTTGCTATGTGGCCTGTATCGTTCTGTATTCATCTTGATATTTGATGAATTCTTTATTCATTCTTGAATCGATTTTGCACTAAGATTTTTAATTTGCGAAAATGGAAAAGTCTTGGCAATGAATTTTACTTGGTTAGATTTTGTTATTAAAGTAAGGCTCCCCACCGAAATTTTGTTCATTAAAAATTTTGTAGATCCAGCAAAAAGAATCGCTTTCCAGTTTGACAACTAATTTTGCCCAATAAAATGCTATAAAGTTATACAAAGTTTTAGAAAGAGACAACGCTTCGAGTTACTTCATTAAAGTGCCTAAGTTCCTAAGTTTTAATATGAGGATAAAATAAGCGCCATTTGGAGATGAGTTCAATGAGCTTCGCTGATTGGCTTTTACTTTCGGAACAATCCACCTATCAAAATTTTGGTTAGGGTAATATTAACAGTGCAACGTGATTAATTTCGCGTATTTAAAATAATATTGTAATCATTCTCCAATATTTATTTTGATCAATTATATTTGAGTTTGAAGTATAACTTTAATACCTATAAATTATATAATCTTTAAATGAATAGTAAATAAGATATGGAATCACAACAAAAACAGCTTCACTTCAGAAAGTAAATTCCAAAGGTTTTGTATACGGCCGTCGCACTGGGGATCCTTAAAACCCTTTTATATACATTTGAACCTTTGTTAGGAAAGAAGAATTTATTAATCACATTTTGATCTATTGTAAAAGTATTGGTGCAAAAAGAGTATGACATTAAATGGAATCAAACTTCTAATTAGAACAAAACTAAGCCAATTTCTATTTTAGAGGTTTTCATCCCCTAAAATATCGTCTTTATGTATTTCTATGTGGAAGCATTGAACACAATAAATAACAAAATCGCATATTGAATTGACCATAGAACGAGAACCAAATGGTGTTTAAGATTTCAATCTTAATAATGAAAAATATTAGTTTTATTGATGAAAAAATTTTTGGTTAGTTTTGTAGCTTCTTAGAAAAATGAAACTAAATTTAAATCTAAAACTAAATTATTTTTCGATCATTTTGCGAAATTATAAAGACCGCTTTAGCAATCGGGATATTAAAAATTACATAAAATGCATCATCTCAACCATTTGGTCCTTCATAAGCCGCAACCAAATTCCCGTATTCTTTATGACCGTAGCTGTATAAGTATACATTTAGAACTGCATCATAAATCAAATGCTATTCCAAATATCCCCTTTTTGCGGACCACTTAAAATATGATTAATTTAAATGCTGGTACGTCTGACATTTTCTATTCCCTCAATTTTATAGATAGTGCTGTTATGTGTAGGACGGTTTCAAAGTTCCAATCAGTCGTTTTTAGCCAAATTTCACACTGTCACAAAATATTCTCAGAGATAAAAGTTTATTGATTAAAGACATTCAGAAATTACTACTTAAATGAATGTCATTTATTTAAACGTGTACAGCTATTAGAATGTTAATTCTAATGTTTTATTGCACATAGGGAGATATCTAACGCATAATGTTGGAACTGTATGTAAGCGCTGAAATAAAATATGAAATTACAATAAATTTTGCTAATTTAACCTATTTAATTTCTGAAATCTAAAAGAGACCATTTACGCGTAAAATATTCATAAGTTAATTTATATAAATGCAAACTTGGATAAAATTTTTTTTAATATTGAACAGCTTTTAATTTTCTGTGGAATAAAAAAGCTGAAGATCAAATAATTTTAAGATTATTAAAAAGAAATATCAAGTTTCTTAGATCCTTGTTTATGGACGCAAAATTTCATCACTCATGGCATTAACTACATATTAGATTTAGCATAAGGATTACAAGTTCATTTAACTATAATAAAATTCGATGATTTTTATATTTCGAAATTTAGAAGCTAGAACAGTGAGTAAATTCTGTTAAAATGTATAGAATGAATTTAACCATTTGTATGTGCTTCCAGATTACGCCCTTCTGGATAAATTGTATAGATTTCCAAACCGTCTTCGATTAAATAAGATGCCATAAAACTTTGCTGGACCAATAAAAATTCTACTGTTAAATTTAATAGAAGACTAACAGAATTAAAATTCTTATTTTAGCTGCTTGAAAATGAATGTCTAAAAATATCTTTTTTTTGTTTTGATATTGAGGATTTATCTTCATAGATAAAATGAAAGTTGCTACTTACAAATATAAATGCAACTTGTATAGGATAGAGTATTAAAATGAGCCTTATAATGAAATAAATGTTGCGTTAGAAGTTTAATATTAATATTATTTAATGTTATACATTTAAATTAAAATAGAGAGCAAGTTAATTAGGTCCGCCTTCGTTTTATTTCTTCCTACATACATACAGAACTGGTACTTTTGAGCAAATATACAATATACAATAATCATATACACGTCAATATACAATAATCACTTATAGGCAAAATAAATACTTACCACACACTACTCTGTCAAATGGACTCATCCAATCTAAAACACAAAAAATAAATAAAAAATTTATTATGGTTAATTATATATTTTGATGCATAAAAAATTAACTTCAATAGCTTTTTTCCTTTTTTATACTATATTTAAAGAATCGTAAAGCAACAATTTTATGTTACTAAGCTGGGCTTTAATATGTTTTAAACATGATTTTCAAAGCTTGTTTATTATATATACATATGGAATTTGTAATTAATAAACCATTAACTTTTTTAAAATAAATTTTAAAGAATTGTCAAATATTCACAAATTCCTTATAATGAAAATGGCATTATTTGAAGAATTCCACAATTCATATACGATAAATTTAAATTTTCTACACTTTATTAAATTAAGTTTACGATTTATGTATCAGTTTTTCCGCAGGTACAAAAGTATATATCTTAAAATTTTTATTATCATTAAAATTTCAATATCATACCTGAAATTGGATTACTATTCAGATTGAAATCGAAGAGTAAAAACTTAATTTAGTTTTATGTATGCTTAAAAGTGAAATTTCCAGAAAATAAGAGCAGAGAAAAATTATCTTTTTGAAAGATTAAATTATATGCGATATCTAATGCAAATAATCTGAGTAGGTTTAAGAATAATCCCGACTGGCTGATTGACTGCCTGTCTAAGTGCCCGTTTGCATTGAGCTTCATGCCACGACTTCTAAAATGAGCGGAATCCGACGGAACGCATACACTCAATGGTTATGCTCTGGTGCAGTTTTTTTAATATAAAGGTGTTTTTTCTGTTATAAACATAATTTATTAGCTTAAAAGAAAATAATGATAATAATAATAATTTTATGGCTTCAAAGAATACTTTTTAACTTTTATTCATTCCGAGTTTACAATGCTGTTATTAGCAACATCTGGTTTCTGTTTATAAGCTCACTTATCGACAAATCTAAAATATCGAATTTAGATTGTCAATTTAAGTTTTTCTGTGTGAACTAACATAAATATATAAATTATCATATCAAACGTAACAGATATGTCCATATCATATATTCACATAGATATTTACGCATATAATTTTGAAAAACTCGCGATTAATGTGTCCTTAATGTTAGTTGATTTAGCGATTTCGAAGCGATACATATTCAAACTCGCCAAAAGTTCACAACCTTTAACGCCTTAAAAACAGACACGTGTTTCATGGGAGATCATAAACTTAATAGTTGACAATTAAGTTTATTCGATCATTATATTATTTAAATGTCGAACAATATTAAATATTGTCCAAAGTGAAAAAATCTCATCGTGCAGTTTTCGAAGAATGATTTGATTTTCGATTGCTGAACTCCAAAATAATATTTTACACCAAAATAATCCGTAAATGTAGAAAATTTAAAGCGTTCACATCCCATTCATAATTATTGTCAGGAAATCTTTTTTTTCTAGACCTTATATTTAACAATATTTTTTTCCCCAATACTTTTTATTTAATAAACGTTACGATAGTAAAATATTTTCGGAATTAATTTTTCTCTTCTTATCTTCATGAATTTGATAGTGAAAATATGTATTAATTGCTTTCATCTTTTAAAAGCTAACAGTTTTATACTCTATCAAGTTTAAAATATGTCATATATATTAGCTGCGTTTTTTAATATTTTTTAAAAAAATAATTTAAATATTTTTTCATTTTGTTTCTCGTAGGAAAAATATATATTTGACATTTTTTCAAGGATTTTCCACAATAATCTATGTTAGTTAATATTAATGAGATGATGATTTTGACCTAAAAATAATTGAATTTATTTTTTTTAAGTTTTGCGCTTATTGTTGATGAATCTGTAAGGTCTGAAATGGTCTGCCTTTTCAGTAATGAAAAGTAGGCGGGAAAAAAATTTTTTGTTTAAACTTTTTCTTCATTACGCTTATGAAATAACTTATTTAATACTTTTTTGTTCAGATCAAAAAATTAGGAATCGTACATAAAAAGATTATGTTAATAATTAAGAAACAATTTCTTCACATATAAAAATTAAGCAACTGGAATTTTTAATTTTAAGTTTTTTAAATAAGTGAAAATAAAACAATAAAGCATTAAACGGAATATCTGTAAATGTGAAACGAAAAAGAAATCAAGAAGTACAAATAAAATTAATTGACAAAATTATTATTTCATGAATAATTCATTTTATTGTTATTGGCTTTGCTAAATATTATTAATTCTATAATGTTGCAATGAATTGCAAAACCGGATTGTGCGAATACAGTCTCATGAAGCAGTTGATTGCTATAAATGTTAATGAATATAATGAATATATTAATTTAATAAATGTTTTTCGAAGAGAAAATTTGCTGATATCATGTAAATGTGAATTTCGGGCCATTACGGAGTGAGGAAGGTAAAAATTGCGATGGAAAAAAAATCGTAATTCACCGAAAATAACTGACCAATATGCAAAATTTACTCGAAAATTTAAAGATTATTTTTAATGTTAACGCTTTGATCTTGGAGAAAAATGTTTGATTCGCTACCGGTTAAAATAAACCAGCGATAATATATTTGAATTTTAAAATTACAATAAAATTATGTGCATTTATGTGCGATAAAAAGATAATAATATAAAAATTAAACGAAAAATATATTAAAATTATACTCATTTCCAACGGTGCGTTTAACGATAAGATGTTAACGATAAAGATTATATCTGAAATTATTTTTATATCTCTAAAAAGACTACAAAGTAATCATTCATTCATGAGCCACTCCTGCTTTCTTCCGAGATAGTCAGAGGTTGGCTACCATAAATAGTAATTTATCATTAATCACGTATTTTATTACGTGCATTTATTCCCTTAATGATTTAATGAAAAAAGCGCCTTATTATAATAAAACAACTATAAAAAAGGTTATATAAGCACGTTATTAATTCCTCACTTAATTCTTTTTTAAATTTTTCATTAATTATCTATTACTAAATTCTAGTTTCCGTTAACTTGGAATTTAACAGAAAAATGTAAACTTTTATTCTTTATATTTATGCAAAAGGACTAATTGACACTACCAGCTCCAATAAGATCTCGCATAGACAACAGAAATAAAGTTCAATAAAACGTTATTTTATATTTTCTTTAATTTTTTTTATATAACAGCGGAAAAAAGGTTTCGATAATTGCGAGTGCATTTCCGGTCGTTTAAGGTATACAGGCGTAGAAAAATAACATTCATGCAAAAAATCCATTGGCCAATGAAATTCATTTTCTTTTAATTCCATGGATCTCTCCTCTGTATTTCATTCTACGTAATATTTTGCTTTTTAATTTCACTCAAAGTTCATGATGATAAGACAATCACAAATTTAATCGCTGCTTTTTTTTATGCAAATAAATTTTTTATTCTAGGCTCAATTCAAAGTATATTTATTTGTGATTTATGCAATTTAGATCGAATTTGATAAGTATAAACCTGTAATAATTCAAACATTATATCTGTTTCTTTGACGAATAGAGTAAAAACCGAGACAACTTTAAAAGAAAATAAATTTTTATGTAAAATTCGTATGTTACTAAATACTGATTTATTCTTATAAATAAATTTCTCCATGATTCACAGTTACATTCACATTGATTCACAGTCCTAAAAAAAATTAAAGATTTAACCTATTATACAGATTAATAAAGTGAAATATTCTTTTGGGTATGCTGTAAATCAATGGTAAATATTTTTCATTTTTTGTAAGATAAATTTTATCATACATCGATTACTCTTTGGGAAATAGACATTCGCAATGATTCTTACACTGCTTTCTTAAAGTTTGAGAAAGATAATAAGCACATTAGATTTTATTCAATTGTTGATTTGAAAAAAACACTGGAATAATGTTGTATTCTAATATATTTCAGATATACCCATTTGAAGATAGGAAATAAAAACTTGGATCTTGTTGCAAGTTTCAAAATCTTAAATTTTAGGCTTGAGATTTGTAAATCCTTATACTTTTTAGTGTTTCGAGAAAATCTTAATGATCACTTGTCATACATAAAACATATTCTTCAAATGAAGCCTTATACGAATCATGTTATAATAATAATAATATTTCATTAGCAAATTACCAATTTTATAATTACATACCTTTTTCTTTATTATTTATTTTTAAAGGTTGAATGAACTGATAAAAATTTTTAGTAAAAATATTATAAAAATGTGATCTTTATGTGTTCGGAATAATCGTTGTTATTATTGTAGTAACCTGACAAGACTGATAAAATTTTATCTTTCTTTTCAGTGTCTCAAAAGAGAATTACATTTTGGAAAAAGTTAAAAATATGATAACTTCAAATAGATAATTTTTTTTATCTGAGTAAATGTATTCTTATTAAGGAGTGATTATAATATAATACTAATTTACTATTTCAATTTTAAAAAAGTAAATGATACAAAAATCTATGTATAATTTGAAGCTTTTTCTTTTTGTTTTGCAAGTGTAGCAGTGTGCTGGTTCTAATATAATTATTTGCGTAATGCATTTAGTCAAAGGCGATAGTTAAAAGAAATATAGTCCACTAATTTCTTTTTTTTAATAAAATTTTATATTTAAAGAAAAAACTCAATTTCCTGTTATCATTCCAATTTAAAGTTTTTCATAATAAAAAGATAAAAACTTCATGTTCTGCAAAATTATTCTGTAATTAATAATTTTAATGCCTGAATTTAAAACTAAATGACGTATCATTAATAATGTATTAGTTTGTTTATGGTTAATAATCAGCAGATAATATCATATTAATATTTATTTCAGTTAGCGAAAAATTTCGCAGATAATTATAATTTCTTTAGTGCTAAAGTGATTAATTACATTCGTTTAAGGAATAATAAATAAATGAATTCTCAGACGGGAAAAGATTAAATGTATTACAGTTTTCATGTTATTATCTTATTATCTATTTATTTATGATTTATAAGAAGAGAAAAATAAGGGATTTTATTATTTATAGGTATGTGTGTGGTGAGAACTTTGTGGAATAGTTTTCAGCGGCAGAATATAATGACTAATCCACCGTATGGTTACTCAGTTTCATGTCATAAATGATTTGACAGACTTACAAAAGATTTGTTTAATAATTATTATTAAGAAGATAGTTCGTTATGTAATTCAAGATTTACATCACATATTGTTATTTGGAGTAATGCCCTCAGTTAATTACGTTTTTGCGTTATATATTTTTACATGAGTAAATTAATGTTCATATTTAAATATAAATATACGTATGATTTTAAAACGTGAACTAGGTTTTGTGGCAAGGAACATTTTCATTTTAAAAAAAAAAGTTAAAAGGTTCTGAATGTAAAATTGTCATTTTCCATTATTTTATATACTCTGCTTCAAGAAACTTTAAACTACTAATTATATTTTGATAGTTTATCAAAATATTAAAATTCTTTTAATTGTATTAAGGATAACAGGCACATTTTAAGTAAATGTTGACGAACAACTGAACTCTGATACATTTCCAGTTAACACTTACATAAAAATGTGTCATAGAGAAAGTTTCTGCTGAAGGTTACTTCTTCGAGATCACTTTGCGGACAAAGAAATCTGTTTTGTATAACTTAACGATTAATGTCCTTCTCCTTCATAACCAGCTTCAAGTTGGCGAACGGTTATTTCATAACTGTCAATAAATAGACGTATAGAAGCTATTTGGAAACCTCATCTGAGTTTCCGTCCCATACAACTGCACGAGGAATGCTTTATTTATGTGAAATTGATTTTTTTTCCAAATTCTGGAAAAGCCATAAAAATTTTGTCTAACTATAAAAATACAAGAAAGTTTTCAGCAGGAGTCACTTCATAAACGAAATGGGAGTCCCGCTGACCCGAACAAGTTGTTTTCTTCGGTCTAGAGCAGGTTTCCAATGAAGAAATACTCTCGTCATTTATAGCTTTGACAGAAGCGAATTCCCCTTGTCCCTCCATTTTTCACCCCCACTGAAGGGTTTGTTTCGCAGCAACGCATAGAGAAGTTCAAAAATTTTACAATATACCGATATTTATTAACAATTAAATCGAGAGCAAACGGGAAAAATTCATAGTTATTGCAACCTCTTGTTGAAGATTTTCCTTTGACATATGCAAAGCGGAATCGAATTGCATAAAATTCTGCAGCAAATCAAGTTGCAAACATTCTTTAGATAAACGATGGTTGTTTTGAATTGTAGCGAGCTGAGAAGCTGAAGCAGCTTGATCTAAATATTTGGTTATCGCTAACTTTTGTACTGCTTGCCACGCATGTGGAAAGAAGACTCAAATATTTCCGTTAAATTTTGACTGAAAAGTTTCATAAAATACAGTTTACAGGAAACAAGTAAAGCAGATTCATTCTAAAAGCAAACTGAAAGCTTCATAGAATGATCTAAGAATTACACATTCAAAAGTTAAAAAGTAAAACAGTTAACACAACCGCAATTACGTCTTTTTAGTTTCATATATTTAGTATGAAAATATAAATTTCTCAGTGTTTAATTCTGTTCGTTGAAAAAGTTTTAAACGTTGTTTATATTAAAATTTCTGAAATACATTTCGACATAAACATTCTCCTATATATGGATTGAATAGTTTGAATATATTAATTTTCACAGTTCATGTCACTCAAACCGTGCGTATGATATAATTAAAAAAGCCAACTTTGCCAGCGAAAAAACAATAGGAACCTAAATACCTATTAAAGAACAATATTTGATATTAACTATTTGTCATTCTGCGAGATGGCGCATGAATATCACGTACGAACATTTTTGATTAAATTATAATGAGATGGGTAATAGAAACGGAATGATTAAATACAAAAATAACTTTTACAACAGTGCTACATCAAATAAAGTTGTTACTGATTTGCAACAATTCCCAAAATGCATATTCAGCGTTAATTTAAAAATTATTATTTTAAATAAATATGGAGCAAAACTGATACAATTGTCAGTTATTAAAGGGATCGCATTTCGACGTGCTTTATAAGCAAATAACAAATAAATGTACTATATTTGTAAAGTATGTTCAGATTGTCTCAAAATGAACAATAATATTAAAAAAAACTATATTCCACTGATTTTATTAAAAAAATAGGTTGGTTATGATATAACAACAGTTCTCTTGACCAATTGTATTTCAAAAAATTGGTCACATTTCTGTATGTTTATAAATATTTATGACGTGATTATTTTTCAAAATATATATGATATTTTGAAAAGCTTTTAGTAGGACGATCTCGTTACCTTATGTTATATTTAAAATTTATATATTTCAATAAATTTGTACGTTCGTATTTAATATTTAAAGCTCAGATTTTAGTGGAGTTAAATATTATATATGAAAATGTTTTTCGACGATTCTTTTATTTGAACTTTACAAAACTATATTTTAATTTTCTTATATATTCAAAATAACGTATAAGTATATATTTGATGCTATAAGAAAATCAAGAGATTTCATATTCACTGCCAAAAAACTGAAAAACAAAGTCATACCGAGTGTTTGGTATTAATATTATACGCTCATTCTAGGGACAATTATAATAAATACTTCTATTTTCCTCCGTCAGTTTTAGAAAAGCTAAAACATTTTTGTAGGTGATAATTTATAAAAATTTGAAACTCCAATGACTAACTTTCCTATTTATATATACCTAAATTGATGGGAATTATTGCAATATTATGAGTTAATGATTTCATAAAATATATGAAAATATTGAAATATAGCCTTCAACCTTTCCCTATCTATCACTCCATAATAAATTATCATAATTATAATAAAATTTTGCTTAAACAGTCTAAACATTATTTAAGCAAATTAAAACCTTATAATTAAGCTGAATTATTAAGAATTTTAAATTTTAATGCAATATAACATTTAAATTTTTCTGTATCACAAGCAGAAAAAAGAACTTATTAATAAATGAAATTTGTATAGAGATTTACATAAATAGTTATAATGGATAACACCTTTGTCTTTTCCGTCGCTAGCTCTTACTACAAGCTTATAAAGCCGTAAATTTTATTAATTTTAGAAATTGTAGCAGAAATAAAGCAATGAATTTTATTATATGTTTACATATAAATAGAATTTCATTATATTTAATGGCTGAAACGGTTCAAAGGATCCTATCCATTTTACAGGATAAGAAAAGCAAACCAATTGAATCAGAATCCCTCGATATTTTATGGTTGATGTAATTTAAGGACGGCACCTTTCCAAAAGCCAATTCGCATCCTTTTTCAATGCATTGTGCGACTCGGTCTCCCCGATTTAAAATCAGTTTGGCTTCGTTTATAACTTGCAACATAGAACCTGTATCATTATAATGTTGCTCCTGCGGAAAAACTGATACGAAAGGATCCATCATTTGCTGCGGAACAAAGGGAAAAGATGATCACTTACCTGTTATTGACATCCAAGGATATCTGGGAATATCTGGAAGCGCTTGGCCGGTGGCGGCTCCCGCCTGGGCACCAAGCTGTGAGCAAGACGTGAGAGGATCGGCCACAGCACTTGCCACGGCTGCATGCTGATAAAACTGAGCTGCTGCCGCCATCGAAGAAGCCGCCGCCGTGACGCTATTCGCGGCCGACACGCTCGTGCCGTTGTGCGTGCCGTGCAAGGAGTAATTGACCATCGAATCGGGAGGCGGCACGTTGCCCGTGAGGGACGCCGTGTACCGACAGCTCTTGTCGGCCGTGACGGCGTCGATTGCGGCCGCGGCGGCCAAGGCGGTAGAGCTACCGCTGGAAAACGGACCGGGAACCATGCTACCTGTAGCAGCCCCGAAAGCCGCCACGGCTGCCGCCTGCTGCTGATGGTGATGATGTGCCGCCGCAGCGGATACGTACGGATACATTCTGTTGGCTACCGAGGTGACACTGGGTGGAGAATTCGAACCGGAAGGACTGGAATTGTTTGAATTTGGACTCAACGAATAATTAACTGCACTCAACAAATTTTCACTTGAATTATAGCTGTTATACTTCGGTAACATATTTTCTATAATAAATTTTGAAGTCATTACTATTGCTTGGTTTATAAAAGACACTGACCCATTTTTATTTCACCGAAATGTTTCTGAACACATCACAAAAGATGAAATCGACTTTTTACAATCATTTAAAACCGGTACGAAAGGAAAAAAAATTGTTTTGTTACGAAAATATACTAATAATAGTTCCAAATATTTAAAATTTCTTTATGGCCTTTCTCATAGCTCGCAATGAGAACTACATGTACCCCTTTACAATAATGGCTCAAAAACAGCTCTGAGTATCCTTCCCCCTTCTACAACCGAGATAAACTCAGTAAAATGACTTAAAGAACCATAAGCTAAATATTAACATCTTCTCACAGTTAAATTGAGAGTATTTTTAAGAACGATCATAAATAAATCCCTTAATTCCATTGCATTGACTACGTAATAGCTACATTAACTTATGGCAATACGGAATTTATCTTTTTCTCTTTCTTTCTCATTTAAATTTGTATTACGCCTTCTTTTTTTATTTTTCCTGTTATCTTTCTCTTTTCACTTTACGACTATAATCAGCTGTGGTCCTTTACGGTCTTTGTTTAACACAAGAACTAAAACGATGTAACCAATCAGAAACCAGGTAATTGCGCTTTAACCAATCCTATTGTTCCTCTGAAGAAATCCAGGAATTTATGATATTTGTTTTTTCCTTTCTTTTTTTAATTATTACTAATTGAGATGCAGAATCTTTTAGCAGCTTCGGGGCGGATTTTTCCCCAAATTCAGAGTTTCAAGCTGTTGCTTTCGGGTTCACGTCGGGGAAGCCGAAGGATGAAAATTTTTGAAAAAAATCGATGATTACATGCTCCTGCTTGGCAAGTTTCAGAAACCAATGTTACCATAATGAGCATATGAAAGATGAGGATATTTCTAAGAAAAAAAGCCAAATTCAGCCATCATGGATTTTGGACGGCCATGTTGCTACTTTATCACGCTCTTACGGATTATTCGTAAACTAACATACATTATACAAATTCTACAAATGTGATTATTTAAAAAAACGTAAATTAATGAATAAGTCATAAATCAGATTTCTCCTAAGTCACGTCACATTATACATTAGTCTATATTATTATTATTATTATTATTATTTTCTTTTTTTATAAACGTTATGACATTTAAGAAAAAGGTAATTAAATTTAATACCGCAATAACCATAATATTTATTGACCATAATTATTGGTACTTCACTTTGTAGATGAATTATATCAATAAAGTTATCTTTATGGCGATTAATCTGTGCTATTAATTTCTTAAATATTAATAAAATTTGCAATAACGAAATTTTTGGACAAAATATTTAAAATCACTTTTTTTATATTCATTAATGTTTACTTTAATTTTTGCTTCATAATTAATAAGTGAATCTCGATTCAACGTACGTTGCTTGGGCTTCAGAATATTGGTCGTTCCTCCGTGCATTTCCGTCCACGGAAACGCGAATAAATAAGTTTTAACAGAAGCAAGAAGAATTGGAAAAAGAAGCGATTTTCCCTCGCTTGCAATCATCTCCTCATTCAGATGCACGGCCCGGGTGATTTCTGTGGGAAACCTTCAAGGAATTGCTGAACCAAGTATTTCAGGCGAATGACAGTAAGGTCTCGATGATCTCTCTCGGGGCCTTCCCATAAACGAAACCGTCTGGCACGTGACGATTAAGTTAATATTAAGCGTCCTTGATGTAGCATAAAGTCCAATCAATTTCGACTCATTAAAGAGCCATTTATAAACGCGACACAGTACCATATCAAGAATATAACGAGGCAGGCAACTCAGGTATTGCAGACGGCATCTCGGAAGTCGCCTAGGTTCATGGTAAAAATTAATAAACCTCGTCTAACTTAATTAATTAACTTAATTTCGGTTACATTTTTCCCTGCCCCACAAAAAAAGGTTTCGCTGCTCGAAATTTATTAGGATGTAGACCTTAAATTTCCAAAATCTCCGCGTCTGTGGTCGCATCAGGAGCCATTCCATGTTTTTCTCGTCGGTTATATTGCCAGCTATCAAAACGGCCAATTTTTGAAGGTTGTGAAAGCGGTTTAGCAAGTTATAAAAATTTTTAGAAAAATTCCGGTAGAACACGTTCAAAAATTTAAAGTTTCTGACCTCGGGAAATTACTATTAACCCAGGTTATTCATCAAAATTATATTGTGCCATATGCAAAACAGACAGATCAAAATTCAAAATAAAATAAATTCATAAGCTTCACTTCTATTTGCGATTTATCTATTGAAAAATTTTGAAAAAATTTCATAAGATAAAATATCATAAATGTATATACGAAAAAAATTGTAAATCAAACTGGTTCCGGGCTATTCGAAAATAAAGTATTTATTTCGATTATTGGTTATATATTTTTCTAATAAGTAAATGTTTACAATTATTATCATCAATACAATTTAGCTGACATAAACCTTTTAAGAAATCAATTATAAGAAATTAGATCACATTTCATTTCATGTACTATAGACAGTGATGCTTTAATAGTTCGAGCTATTCGTATAAAGGCTGTAATAATCAGTATGCAAGAAAAAAAATATCAACAAAACTACAGGAACATTCAGCAAACTAATAAACTGCATTGAAATGGTGAGAAAATAAGATGTTCCAAAAAGCGATCAAAATGCAGCAGAAATGTGTTCCTTCCGATCATCTTCCGTAAAAAGAGTCTACAGATTCTGCAGCTTCTGATGTTCAAATCGATATTACATTTTACAAATAGTTAAAAGCATCTTACCAAAGCCCCATGCCAATTACAGTGATTTTTAACTGACGTATCTGAAAAGAAAAACATTATAGATTAATCAAATCAACTTTTTTGAATTCTTTAACATAAACGCCTCTCTTATTAGATGCTGAGATACGAAGAGAAAACTTGGGTAAAATACTAAAGGATTAGTATATGTCAAATATCGTGGCTTAATTTTTTGAATATTTCATAATATTTATATACATTTTACAATTTTTATAATTTACATCTCGTTTAAGCTTTAAATAGTACACTTTTAACTATGATGTTTTTTTCCACAAAATATATTAAAATAAATATTATGGTATTTTGCAATTAAAAATAATATCAAAAGAAGGAATAATCAGGAATCACTTATAAGGGCATAATATTAAGGCCAATATGTTAAAAATTATACGCAAATGTAAAATATGTCATATAAAAGAACAAGCCTCATAAAGTAAAATCTAATTGCCCTATAAATAATTTATCTACAGCATTCTATAATGTAAAAATAAAATGATCTTTTAAGAAATGAATGTCCGCTTGCATTAAAAAAAAAGGGACAATTTTGGGTTAATACACTGGAAATCTTTATTAGAAAAAGTAAGAATAAAATACATTGCAAAGAATAAAACTTTTCCAAAAAAATTTTGAAAAATGTAGAATATTGATGTGTGTAAAAATCTATCGGAAGAAAACTAAATTCTCCAAATTTTATGGAACCTTTACTCTGTCTCTTTTTGATTTAACATTAGTTGACAGAAACCTTTTTTCCCACTTATATTATTTTAATAAATGAATGCATCTGGTTTGCAGTAAGCAGTGGAGAAACTTTTTTAGATATAAATGCTAAAGGAACCCGCATGGACTTGAAGGTATCACTTTAAGATTTACCGTGAAAGCAAAACGCGGCACGTGAAAAAGAGGAGCTATTAAAATGTGATTGCTCTGTAAAACGGACATTTCAAGTACCTTTATGGCCCGTTTATGGGCTATCAAAGCACCACTAAGAGACTTATTAATGTTGTTACAAATATCTTAAATTAATGTTTGGAAACAATCTTAACGTATTTACATCATATCTAGCTTCTGTAATTTTTTACTTTGCTTTAATTCTGAAATTTAGAATTTGTTTTGAAAATCATATGAACCTTAAAAAATTAGCTCTCAGGCTCATCTTTTATCGAAAATTCGTAAGCAAATAAATTAAACGATGATAGGACAATTGTAAATCATCAAAAGAGGTAAAAATCGGTTTCAGTAATAATAAAAATTAAGCATGTACATGCTAATAAAAAGGTAAACATTCTAGGAAAAGTTATAAAATTAAAGATTTAAATGTATTAAATTAAAATTGTTGCTTAGACATGCCTTTCTACTATAATTAGTATAAATTTTAAAATTAAAATTAATTCACTATATTATAGCTTTTTTTAATTTTCTTTTGTGCTATTAAATTCTAATTAATACAAGATATAAATTCAGAGTTTTGTAAAATGAATCGATTTTTATTCCAACAAATAATAAAAGGTAACTGATTAACTCTTCTTTAAATTTCAATAAAAATATATTATTTTTACTTTATTTATATTTTTTCATGCATTCGTTTTAATTTAAACAAACCGTTGTTATTATTAAAAATTAAATTAAAGTACCACTTACATTATTCGTTTTGCAGTTTAAAAATTCTTAAGCAAACACAATTATATTCAAGGCATAAAACAGCTGTAATTGCGCCGATAATGGCTGTTAATAGTAATTTAAACGTCTATCACCAAATAAAAACACCGAAAATTTATTTTAAACTATTACACATAAGTAAATATTCATGAACTCGTTGCACATGACGGTCGACACGCGCTTGTTGTCTTTAAACTTTCCCATGAAAGAAGAATTACCATTAAAAAAAAAAAAATAAATAAACAATTTAATGCAAAATATATGATTTTTTAGTGAACAACCACGAATTATTAAATTTTTTACATCTGATCAATGCCTCGGGCAATATTGCAATGCAATTAACGTATTACCGGTACGCATACTCACGCGGAAGAGAAATTGGTATAGAGGTTGACAGACCTTATTACACCATTTATGTCAACCCAACTTAGATAACACCATAAACCCTAGAGAGACAGCACTTAAATTTTTAACTTTTATTGCCAATAAACGACACCATAAATCCCCACTTTTTACCCTTTTTTAAACCAAATGGAGTAGTAACACTCGGCCCATTCATATTCGACAAAAAAATTATTTTCCCCTGTCAATGGCTATAAGGGCCAGTTTACAAAACTTTCACTCTCCTTTGGTACCATGGGAAGTGAACTCGAAATGCTAAGGATTTCAATGAAAAAAGAAAAACCGAAAAAAAATTTAAATGGGAAACATTTTTAATAAGGTAGAGTTAAATGACGACGTACCTACATCTTAACCAAATCGGAGTTGCCAAAGTTAAGGGCTTCTCCTATGCAGATATCGAAATTTTAAGAAAATTCCGTGGAAGTTTAATAATTACCAGCAAAAATTAAAATTTCCCACGCAAAGTGGGAAAATGCAATTAAAAATAATGACCATAAAACACCATGAAACGTGCTTAGATTTTTCTTCGGAAAAAAATATTTTTAATATCAGACAGATCATTTAATATAAAAATTTATTAAGAAAAATATAACATATTCATAATATTTTTTATAAGTGACAGCTTCTGAAACAAAGAATGCTTTCATATTTCATCTACCCCCATTGTGCTCTCCCTCAACCAAAACACTGACAAAATTCTTTAAACTAACAAGTTTTGTACTTAATAATATTTGACATAAGTTTATACAAAAAATTATTTCAAAAAAACTGATGAAAATTGTTCTTAAAAATTTTTTACGATTTTATTTCTATCCATATATCGTGTTATTAGTTAGTCTCGTCAATATTACGAAAGATCAAACAATGAGTAACTAGATTGCTTAAGAGTAACTACTAACGCGAATGGTTCTTATTATATTTCCGATTTTAAAATTTAAGTTACTGAAATTTTTTTATAATTTTGATTAACAGGAACATGAACTGAAATTATTATAATAAACCTTATATAACATCTTATATTAAACTCCATGTTCATATATATAAAATTTAAAAATATTAAATCGCTTAATTTAAAATTGGTATAATCTGATGACAAAATATCAAAAAAGCAATAGTGACATATATTCATATGAAAATTATATTTTTGCGCCGCTAATACATACTAAAAACTTTGGTTTGCACTTTTAAAAATTTAATTCTCTTTTGTAATAGTAAAATTTCACCAAATTTATATCGTTGATGATATTTCTTAAATTGAAATGTGTCAGAAGAGAAATAACTGAATCTCAATATTTTATATAATTCAGTATCAGAAATTCTTTTTACAAATAAATGAAAATTAACATTTACCTTGAAAAAGTTACCTGAAAAAAGTTTTTGCTCTCATTTTTCAGGAATTTGCTACATAAAGAAAAATTTTTTCAGTTCCCTATGAGAATCATTGCTCCTTTGCATATCGCGGCACTTTCATTAGGGAATGAATCAGTTCCAACTCTCGTCATTATATAATTTAAGCATAACGGATTCATTCCAGTTATTACGATCAGATATTCCTGGCCGTTGACATGCCCAAGAAACGTCACAGGCAACAGCGGAATCAACAGAAAACCTTTGATTTCCCTTTTTTTTCATTTGCGTAATGAATAATATAGAAGAAATAAATAACATTTTAGACATGATATTTCGAAAAGTTAATTTCTCAAAAAGGAAAAAGCAAGTGCTTCGGCGAGGGCAAGAAGAAAAAATAAATTATGTTAATTAAAGCATCGGCAGGGTAAAACCATCCCCTTTAAAAACGAGGGGGATGTATATCGTGGTTCGGCACTGGCGTTTCAAACACTGCCAATGCAAAAGGTGTATCCAATTAATACGATTTATGATGATTTTCTTCTTTCCTTTTTATAATTAGAAAAATTCCATAGTTCGAGACCTCCTTTGTTGACTCCCATCAGAATGTCTCGTAAATTATTCAACTTGGCTTTTAAGTGTTTGGTTTCAGTTTATTTGATTCAGATAGATTTTGTGCTAGGAGTGGAAGAAGACGGAGAAAGGGAAAATAGAAACTTTGGAAGTGTATGTACATGTATTAAAATTTCATTAGTTCTGCAGAAAATCCCTTTTTTGTAATTTCAAAAATTAATATTTCAGTATGAATCAGGAGAAATGGAATTTAAAGGAAATTTACTTTGAAAGAGAGAAATTTTAAAAGTGAATCGACTATAAGAAAAATCGAAAATAAAATCAAGCAGAAATGCACGAGCTGAGTGAAAAGGGTGACTTGGGCTCCCCGGTTGGAAGTCGATCCGGTTTAATGTTTAACAGCCCCTCGGAACAAGTGCTGCTATCTAACAAATAATTTTTCAAACCTTTTACTTTCATAATATTTCCAGGGGTTGAAAATATTACCCCTGACCTCTTCTGGTATTTTACAAGAACTTCAACTTCATGCAGTTTCCGTTTAACGCTGTTTTGCCGATTCAAACAAAAACCTGATACCTGAACGTTAAAATTTCAGTCAGTTTCTCTATCATTGCCTCCTAAAAACTACAGTTTCACTTAACGAAAAGCAATGCGATATAGTTTTGCGGGAATGTGATCCTTTCGAATGCTTTAAAAATTAAAATAAACGCTTACAATTTTAAGATTGGCCATTTTTCGAACACTAGAATAATATGTTTAACAAACAAGACAATTATTTTAAAATTATTTTTAGTTATAGATTTATAGGTTTTTAAATATGAATTGTGACAATATGATCAATATAATATGTTACATCGTCTGCAATGCTAATATTAATAAAACAACTATATAATTTAAACATCAGTTATATGTGCGATAAATTTTTTTTTCAGATTTTTTCTTAAGAATAAAATTAAAGGAGTAATTTTTTAAGATGAATCTTTAAATCCGAAATTAATGTATCTTCTAATATCCTTCTCCTCTTACCTCAAGAGTGAAATTCCATTGTGATTTTTACAGATAGTTGCAATACTAGGATGAGTAATAAGCACCATCATTACTATTTTTTGTTCCCTTGATATGAATGGAATGAAGAATTTATGGGGAATTAATTAATGTATTAGCTTTCGGTCGAAGTTTTCCTTTGTTATTTTCGGAGCTGATATTCTACAATTTAATTCTATTAATTGAAAGTGTTTGGGAATTTAAAGACTGAGATTGAAATGAATGCCGAGAAAATGCAGCCGAATATGTTTCAAACTATATAAACTAACAAGCAAAAGCCTTTCTTAAAGTTTAGATATCTTACTTAAAGCCGCCGGCAAAAATTCAAATGATTGACTATGAAACTGTTGATCAGAAAAAATTCCTCAGCATTCATAAAAATAAATATTAATTTGAATTTCTAAACTTTTTCACGTTAAGCTTTTCAATGCTGTAATGGATTTTCTTAAAGCACATTTTTCCGCGCCTGCAATCCACAAATTACAGTCAACTTCTTTTTCTAAAAAGAAGAGACGAAACTTTTGATTCATTTAAAAAGCTTAAAATTAATCAATTTAATTTAATTAACATCTTTTTATAACATTCGAATTTGTTTGTTAAGCTCCATCATACTAATATCGATTTTTATTTCAATGAATATTTTCGAGAAATTTCAGAATTTATGTGGCTCTATATTTTAAACAAAAATAACAGTAAAGGTGTATGTCATTTTCGATGCAAAAACTGAGCCACCATTTAATGAAACAAAAAAATTTTTATTATTACATCTCTTTTCATTTTATTACATTTTTACTCAACTGATCAAAATAAAAAATATTTGATGAATTTCAAAGCATTCATATTATTATAATTGAACAATTATCTTTTACAGGACTTTCCCAGTTAGAAAAAAACTGCAAAAAATTCTTCATTTTCGGATTTTAAGCCACCCTTTTATTAATGATATCATAAGACTTTTGGCTGAGGTTATAGCTATATCAGAACAAACAAAACGGTTAAAATTTTTAATTCCGTAAAGGACATGACGAAGAACACAAACCAAGTCCCTTGATTTTGGCGGAAGAAATCTGGAAAATCAGAATATAAAAAGAATTTCTTAATATTTTAAAATTTTAGGTGCAGGACATTAATTATACTCTATTAAAAGTCAGAATTAAGGATACCGCATCATGTATTCCGATTTTAAATTCCTGGCTGGCAGCCCAATAAGCCTCCAGAAAAATATTTCTGGCACCGAGAGGTATTTTTCAAATATAACTTGATTTTTAATTAGCCCAGGATGAGCAATTTACCATGTAGAGATACCCGCAGTGGGAGAGCCAAAAAATAATTTTAGAACTGGATTAGAAATTTTTTAAGTCTCGAAGGTTTACAGCTCTAATTTCAGGTATCGTACTGAATATGGAAGTTGTCATTTAAATCCTCTCGGTGGAGTTTCGAGTCGATACACGGTAAAAGGTGCTTCAAAAGGCCATACGGCGTCCAAAAACCACCATTTAGAGTCTAACACTCAAAAATAGGGAACGTCAGTGGCACAATAGTTTTTTAATCTTCCATTCATTCAAAGACCGGTCATTCCCGTTTACATCAACTATGATGGCTGGCGAGAACCATGTTTTAGCAAAGCCACGGCCACTGGCGACCCTCTTGCACTAAATCATCCCATTCCGAAGGTAAGAAGACACCGCTGGAGGATTAACCAACCATAATCATTGGCGAGGATCAATCGAAATTGAACTTTACGAGCTGAGAAACAATTTTAAATGGCTGCGACCTAATGGGGACTTGGGCGAACCTTTTACTGTTGTTTGATTAACACCTATTTATGTCCTAATCGCTTTTATTTAATTTACAACGTTCGAAATCGTTTTTCTGCTTGAGATTCTGGAAAAACAAAATGGAATAAAAAATACTTTATTTATTAAATTCTCTCAGTAGACTTGGTTCTAGTTCTTCGTTCGGTATAAATCTAAAAGGGAAAAAAAACAAGAGACACCTTAGATATTAATCTTTTAACATAATGTAAGAAAAAGAAAAAAATACAGCCTGTTGAGCAGACATTTTTCAAAGCTGTCCAAAAAGCATTCTCGGCCGTATTTTCTCGTTGTCACTTTAAAATCAGCCGTCTAAAACGGAGAACCACCCTGGCTTAAATGGTGCGTGCACTGCTTTCATCTCCGTTCGTAGCAAAAATATTCATCTTCATGTCTTATCTCTCTGAAGGAATCTAATGGCCTAACAACATGAATGATCAAAGCATTAACAGTTCCCGTTCGCGGTGTGAATCTTTTCGATGATCTATCATCTACGAATTATCTTTATATATGAAACATCATTTTAATTACATTCGCTACTTTCATGTAACGCAAACATGTTTTAAAACTGGATTTTCAGCTCTTTTCACAAAAATAATATATTAATACACGTTTCAAATGTTATATAACAGATCAAAATAATAAATCTTGACATTAATGCAATATTTAAAAAATTTCATTTTCATTATATTACGCTTATTACATTCGGAACACGTTGAAAAGACACTTAAGCACAAAACTGGATTTCAGGATCAAGAAGTAAACATTCTGTTCCTCTAATCGGAAATATTATGTTATGAAACTGAATTATTATAAACATAAAATTATTCTTACCAAGTCTTTCAGATATTGGTACCCCGGCTATTAATCACCGCAGTCTATGGAAAATGAGTTTCGTTTAAACTGTAAAAATTTCTTTTTAAGGAAAAACAAAAAAATTCACACTTCTGGGACTGTCGAAAAGCATAAGGGAAAGCATTGAGGAACACGAAACGGGAAACATCCAATATGAAGAAACATTGAAACGAATTTTATAATGAGAAAAAGCTCAGCGATCGAACCAATAAAAATTAAAAATTTTCATTTTTAGGCTTAATTTGTGGATTTGCGGCTTCTTAACTAATAAATTATAGTGATATACGAAAACTACATAATTATACTCAAAAGACAAAGACGATGGATCTGCTTTCACAAAATTCGTATGGATTTCATGTTGATACTGATATTCTGTAAAATCTAAATAAAACATGTATATGTGGATTTGTAGTGTTAATCCGTTAATCCATTGGGTCAAATAATCTAAGCAATTAAATCAAAAATATTGATTTTTAAAATCAATTTTAAATTTCTGATATTTTAAAATTAGTTCTATCACTTAGCTGCTAACGTTCAAGATTATTATATAATAATTATTATACTTGATTTATAATCGATTGTCATAACTGTGATTACAAGTCGGCTAAGTTTAAAAATTCAGAATATATTAATATGCCTCGTAAGCAAATACGTGATTAACGTACTTAAAGAATTGTATGAAGTAATGTTATTTTACTCGCTCATTAGGATTAAAATCACAAATTAGAGATCTAATCTCGATCGATTTATTATCTATTACATGAATAATAATAATAAAATTGATAAAATTTCAATAACAATTTACGATTAAACAAATGAAAGCTACTGCATATAATTGGGATGCAATTGCGAAAATTAAATATCCGGCAATTCATAACGTTAACTAACATAAAAACAATCTCAGAATGCTTCAAATAATGTGCTATGATAGTATAATCTACAAAAACTCAAGACTAAAACATTATTTATTTACTTTTTTTTTAAAGAAAAAAAACCGCAACCGACGGAAGGTGCATTACAGTTACTAATAAAAATCAAAATAAGAAATCCTTATATTTCAAAAAAAAAGTTATATTACCTTGTCTGTAATGAAAAGTCAATTACAGTGATTTATGGCCGAAGGAATCGCTGAGCCCTTGAAATTTTTCACATTCCCAAACGTATTTCGAATATCAAATCATCCCTATATTTTGCAAAATTCACCGACTTAATTCCGTTATTAATGATCCATTAGTGCCCTGCTCTAATCATGGTTCATGTCCGATTGTTTTCCCGGGGAGGTTTGAAATTTTTCTTTTTTCTTTTAAATCCGACGATCAAATTTCATGTAATTAGTCAGAGTAAAATTGCGACTGCCAGCAATCGTACATCGTTATACTTTCAAAAAACGCACGAGGAAGAAAAATTTCTGCCGGGATTTTCGCTCAGTGAAGAACGTCGCCAAACGTGAAATCCGGGACACAGGAAAATAAATTTAACGTACTTTTTTATAATATAAATATGGCGAGATGGGCGAGGTTGATGAAAGCAAAAGCATACATAAAAATTATAAAGTTTCACCTTATAGCACTGTATTTCATCTGCTGACGAACGAGTCAAATACCTCTTCATCAGGTTCATGTACAAATCTGGCAAAAAGTTTGGTTAAAAACAAAGTAAAAAAATAACTTTCTCAACACATATTGGAATACCACTGAATTAATTCAAATTTTATGTATTAATAAATATTTTACGTTTAGACGTTTACATATGTCAAAAACAATCATAAATCTTAATAACGATTTGCAACAGAGTTAAAGCTCGAGGAATTGCAACTAAGTTATGTTTTACCCATAGATTGAACGTCTAAATATGACCACAGGACTTACTCGCAATTTTGTATTTACCAATTTTCTTACTCATACAAAGATGTATCTGAAATCTGATTTGTAAGATAGCAAAGCTCGTCCTAATATCAATTGTATAATTAAACAGTAGTACATATGTTTGCTTAAAATCGTACTAAAATAATATTTAATGTACTCAAAATATAAATAATAATTTGTGATAATAAATTGTGAATATTTTTCACGAAAAGGATGGATTTAGTAAATTCATAAGAACGTTTTAGAAATTCGGCTGATATAACTTGATGAAAACTTATCGCACTTTTTATCCTTTTGTTAGAAAAATTTATAAATGGTGAAAATATAAAAACACTATTTAACAAGGGCTATGTGTCTGTTGATATTATTTAAGATATACTTATGAATAATTTTAATAAACCGTGCTCCATAATTAAGCCTGTTAAAGGCACACTATCTTCGGCACCAAGAAAAAATATTCTCTGTCTCGTTATTGGATGGACCATTGATGCGCAAATTGAAAACTTTACAATATTGCAGCATATAAGAGAAAATAATGGCGCACAACCATTAAAGGATGTCGTTATATAATATTTTTAAGAAGGCTCTCCCCTCACGAAGGAAGTGGGACGTACCAGAATAAAGAAAAAATGGTTCAGCGTAGTCTTCATCATCAACGATGATCACTGGTACCCGCCTTTTATCCCCATGCACATAAGCTATATTTTTGCCGTCTCCACCATGGCAACCTTTGGATATTGTCAGTTTCCGCATCCATTCTCGTACGTTTATTCTCATGAGAGCCATCAATTTTTAATATCCTGCGAATTTGATTTACGTTTAGAACTTGAAAAGAAATATTCAACCGTTCCATTCGCCATCAAAATATTTACCAATATTTCTTACACGATGCAATGTAGGGCGGATTTTAGATTCCAACAGACCTCGTAAATTGCCTCGAGACGGTTCAACTTAAAATGGGAAATAAAAGGTCCTGAAGCAGTAAAAATTATTTCCGGTAAAGCTCAAGAAAAAATTTGTAAGGGAATATTATTAAATAAACATTTAAGGAAAAAGTTTACTTATGGATAGTATTACTTTCCAAATATGTTTCTATATTTGTTTATTAAATTAAAACATGTAATTTTTTAAAATAAATTAAAAATGTGGATTACTTTCTGTCACACTTATATTTGCTTTAAACTTGATTCTATAATTAAAACTGCATTTACCTTAATGAAAATTTTTGATAAAATATACAATGAGCATAGTTACATTAATTTTTAGCAACATGCGGAAATGGTTCTGATCACGGTGTTCCACGATGTGCTTTATGGGTTTCGTTTAGTAAGTTAACGCTTTATAAATCTGGAATTGATAAGTAATTTCAGTATTACGGATGCCTTTAAACTCACTTATCTTAGATACTAATTTATTATGAAGAAAAAAAACATTTATTTATCAATTGGCAATGCAAGTGCCTGAAACCTTGGAAAATTTTTCACGATACGAAATCCAACTGTTGACTGCTCGAGCCCTAAGGATGCCTTACTCTCCCCAGTAACAATCTCAACAGACAACGAATAACGAAACATTATTAGATTTTCCATTTCAAGAACGACATGAGGGCGATCAAACAAGAAACTCACCGCTAAAGCAAATTAACAAATTTGAATTGCTGAGATTTTTTAATGTATCTACAGCATCTTAACGGGGACTCGTGTTGCTCAGAATATCTCGGAGGTAAGGCCAAAGCCGGTGTTGCTATAAATTTTAATTAAGACCGACATGATATTATGAAGACCTGAAGGGTTTTGAATGGAATACTGAGTCACGGCACGCTGATAACCATCGAAATGATGCTTCGACCGACCTGTTTGGCTTTTTTGCTTGCTCGGGGCAAAAACTGGCAAAGACTGGCGAAATCCGCGTAGTCCTTTTTGTCCCCGCAAGGTTGCATCAACTGTAAGAAGATATTTTTATAAAAGTGTACAGCGTTAGAGTAAGAGCAGTGCAAGACAACTTCGAGAGTACTCTGCGGAGTAAGGCTTCAACAGTCGCATTTGTACTCCGAATAAAATCGACTGTGGACTACATTGCGTTCGACACTTGGAGCCGACAAGCTACGAAGCATCGAATTTTCCATGTGACGAGTGGAAATTAATTTTAATGGTCGGATCTCGCGAGTCGTTGATGTGACTGTCGTTTGTGTATGAAGTGACAAACGGTTATTTTAGTAAAGAGTTAGCAGAATCGCTTTACCCGGGAGAAGTGAAGAAGATAAAAGGCAGTAAGCAAAGAAAATAAGCAAAAGCGAAAGCAATCAAACGAAAATTTATCAGTGATATGGTATGGTTACATCATTTTTGATTTATGCCTTTTCAAGTGGTCTCTTCAGTTTATAACCAGCAGACGTCGAACATAAAACTATTTTTATGAGTAATCAAACTCTATCATTCTAACTACTGTATAGTGTGTATTACATTCCGTTTGTTTTTCACTCTTCGACTTTACGACCTCAATAATATTTTAATTTTATCCTCCTTTTATTTTAGTTAACTGCCTTCCGATATTATTTCCGTCACATCTATTAATTCTGAATGCGATTTTGGTGAAAAATAAAATCAGGCATGGCTTCGGCTTAAGTCGCCTCCTTTTTTTTCGTTTCCCAATTAACAAAAGTGACTAACAAATTATTGAGTGGCTAGATTTATTCCCTATAAATGTTCGTGCCCCATTTTATTGACACACACACACACATATATATATGTAGCATCGTCCGAGAAAAAGAAAATTTTTTTATTATATCGATATTTTCAATGAAATTCCCTATAATATCATTCGGAATCTTAAAAATATCTCACACTGAAGAATCCAAAGAAGTATGAAACAATGCGGAAACTAAAAAATGTAAAATTGCCACTGTTATTTAACATTACGGCTCTATGGTATAACATTAAGAGCTTTCGAATTCGAAGGTATTTGCTTACTTACAGATATGGCAAGGAAAAAGTGTCATCATCAGGAAAGAGAATTTCCGTACTTAGCTCGTGTAAAGTTGTTTGTACAAAGTGTACGAAAATATATATTTTTGACACTTCGGTCGATGACGACCGGTATCCGCATCCTTTCGGAATGTCAGACTCGCAAGTTTTAACCTAACTTTTCCCGGTTACGACACTGATCTTTCGGTCCGCATGGCTCAGACCATTTAACGTTGTATTTTTAACTTCAAACACATTTTTCTTTTCCTCGCTCGGTAATGAGTAAATAGGAAGAAATAATAAACAAATAAAGAGTCCAACCCTTTTCAGTTGTGGACCTTGAAGCGAGATTGCATAATAATAAAATGCAGCCTTGAAAATTCAAAAGAAAATTGTCATTGTTCGAAACTGAACCTTTTTTTTTCATGAGATTAACAAGACCTCAATGCGGAGGCTTCCTCATCCTTTTTATGTAGTTTTTTTGCCTTTCAGCAGGTAGCCGAGACTCCAAAAGGTAGAGTCGGATCTCCTAAGGGGTTTTACGTGCCTTTTCTTCCTGTTCAAACTCCTCAAATTTCGGCCGATATTTCCTAAGTAATTCGTTTAATCCGGATAAAGTGACGTCTGGAAGAAATTCAATTCCGGGTCACCTTAATTGAGCTTTCCGACGGGCAAGAAAGAAGCAAACGCCCAGCACGAAAACGAGAAAGCAGGAAAAGGCTTTCAGGTATCGCCTCCTCCGATTAATGGACGACGTGCTCCCGCAGCTGGTTGCATTCCGCCGGGATACTCCGGTCGGAAATTAGATTTTTGATATGGCAATTCATTCGGGTGGGATTTGTTATGTGCATCGTCGGACGGAAGTGGCAATCGTCGTCGCTTCATACACGGAATGGACCTCGGAAAATGTCCTTAAGGATGGAGGAAAGTCGGAGGGAAACGGGAAAATCGAACTGTCGTAATACGGGAACAAAAATAACGAATTGGGAAGGAGATGCATGTGATGTACGTGAAAAGCGCTTGGGGGAGATTTTCCGATATGCCGGAGGAGAAGGAATACGAGGAATACGGTGAAAAATTAATTCGTTTAACGGGATTCAGCAAATGAATTCATAAAATTGTAGGATGAAAATAATTCATCCCTTAACGTTCTATGAATCATTAACATATCCAGAGGAAAGAAAATTTCTCTCGCATTTAATTTTAAATAAAACTCCTTTCTTAAGTATACGGATTTCAACCCTCCCCATTCTATTACCATATTTCTCGAATTTGCCTCTTTTATGTTAATACATATCAAATCTTATTATCGGAAAATTATTAAAAATTATTTCAAAATGTGCTTACCAAACAATTAGTTTTCGACTCACAGGCCATTTTACGTATATGCAAACGAGAGATTACGAAAGAATATCAGAAATCGTTTTTTTTTTCACCAAGTGACAGAAGATTTCGTATATTGTGTTCTTGTATCAATTAATCAAACGAAATCCAAATGTAAAATTTCGTTTATTACTTCATTTATTATTAAACTTAAATGAAATTTTTCGAATTTCAATGCTCCGAATCTAATCGAAAATTAATTTTCAATTTTTACGAACAAAAGAATTCGGGTCCTATATTTTGGCTTTCATCGTGGTTGTAAATAAAAATAAATTTTTAGGTTATTATTTTATAACGTGGCGAAAGATTTAAATTTAACCTCTGGATGTAACTCAAAAAAGGGAGCAACAATTCTTTGCATGCCTCTTGTAGGGCTTTGTCTAATTTCCAGAAATTTTTTTTCGGAATGTTCCCTTATAAAAAGCCTTTTCTGATGCATATTCATACATATTCAACGTAGAATGAATTACATTTTCCTTGTTTCTTTTAGTGAGTTTTGAAACGCCAGGGAATTCAAAATTCATTTTTTTTCAGCAAATTTCACGAGAAAAGAAAAAAAATTAAATTTTTATCATTTTGTATCTTAAATATAAAAATATTTATGAAAAGCCAGCTCGATGGCGGAACTTCTTTTTTTTAAATTTATTTTTGACCCGACCTGGGAGGAGACCGGCTGACAATTCTTCAAATATTTTATACTTCTTTATGATCCAGTGCAATGTATAATCCAAACGGGCGTAATTTTATGTTACGTAACCTGCATCATTAACAAAATACGGATCAGAACGTATTATGAATATCGGTATATCAGATTTATATTAATTCAACTAATTACATTCAAATTAATTCGGCTCCAAATATTTTCTACTATTAATATGATATTTTTCATAAATATTTCGAACTGACCTCCTAAAAAAAGGTGTGACAGTAAGAAAATTATTTTGCCAAAATTTTTTTCTCTTTTTCTACTTGCCTGTATACTTTACATTATTACCTAATTAATTAGATGTATTAATTGTTATATAAACGTTGCTATTGTTCTATCGGCCGTATAACTCTTGCTTGATTTGACTTTCACGATCGTTTTAAAATTTTATGTAAAATATTATCTAATTTTGAAAATCTATATTCGTAGATAAAATTAGCTTTAAATATCGGAATTCATTTCATAAAATAATTTCTTGGCAAGAGAAATGTTTGAAAAAAAATTTGTTATACTAAAATAAAGCCTCATTGGTTTCGATTTATATTCAAATAGACACGAGAAGTTTATTGCCTTAAAATTGTGCAGTACTGAAGAGATTATGTATTTTTTTCTTGAATGCAACAATAGCAAGTGCAAGAATTAGTCAATAAAATAGTGCGAAAATTTTTCATATCGTTAATGAGCGTGCACTTTTTTTATTGCCGAAAGAATAAAAGTCGTTTATTCATAAAAACATTTGATAAAACAAGTCAAGGGTAAAATTATACAAACTAAGGTGATTACATCAAAGCTTATGAGATATTTACATACAAGCAAAAAGAATTAATTCATTAGTATGAAATCATACATCGCACACTATAAAAGGCACCTTGATTTACGAAGTTAGCACTTCATTAAAACTTTCTTAGCTTTGTTTTGTTTCAGTCTATGATAAATCATACGAAAAACTGAGTGGATTTACTTAGTTTTACACACTGAAAACGAAACTGTAAAAAAAAAAATCTTCGTCTAAGCCCAGAAAATGAATGGAAAAATACAATTTAAACCAAAACAAAGAGCTATCACTTAACAATTATTTTTTTTAAACACTTAATTTTTGAAAAAATATTAAACGGCTAAAAGATTCAAGATATGAACAATTTCAGGAGACAGAGTTGAGCCATTAATAAAATTTGAGTGCAAATTTATAAGCAATTTCATTTACTATACTGTCGCATTGTCATTATCAGTTTTTATTATGATGATCCTCTGTTATTAAAGTTATTCCCGTTGAATATTCTTCCTTCTAGAGACTCCTTCGATCAAAGGCACCAAATGCCATAAAATAGTTATGCGGTTTGAGGTAAGAGTGGCCATTTTTATAATCCAGTCATTGGCAAATGATCTTGCGACTGTAGTAAAATTCGGTCAGACCGGATAGTATTGGCCGGTGTTGCAAAACAGAGAGGCATTTAAGTAGTTCAAAAACTACACCTAAAAACTGTTATTTTTCACGGAAAAATAAAAGTAAATGAGATCTTAATTTTTAGGATGCTTTTAAAGAACAAAGAACTGTGAATATGGATCTGTAGTTGTCGGAAAAATAAATATCAGTTTATAAGAAATGCATCCGACAGGGATTGAAAAATAATTTTAATACAAAAAATCCACCAAAATGAATTAATTGTAACTAAACTTGCATCGAATATGATAAGCTAATGGGGAGTTTATTATATTTGAAATATTTTATAGTTACTCATCAATTTCATATAAAAAGAAGCATCAAGCGGGCTTTTTAAGCCCTTTGCTGTGCCGCCGGTCGAGAGCTTTTTAGCTCACTGTGGAAAAAAAAATTTTAAAAATTCACTAAAACTAATTATATCTAAATTTCAATTTAATTTATCCATTTTCATATTATAATTTGAAAAATTTTGAACATTGATATTGTTTTTTGTGATGCGTGAAAAACTGAAATTATTTCATTTTGAGTTTCAAAATTATTTTAACCAAATTTATTAAATATTTCTCAAACGTTTTTAATCCTTATTTTCATAAAATCCAATAAGAAGTAATTTCACATTTACGAATTCAATTTTCAATTAAAAAGAGCTAATTAGAAGTTTTCTTAACTTTTTCTTATTTACTTGTTTCGCATTATAATATAGGACATGAAAACAAAACTCCTAATTCCAGGTAATCCAAAGACAATTTTATCTGATTTTCAATATCTGTTAAAAAATAGTTTTAATATTTTATAAATAGATCAAAAAAGTCTGCAGAAAAACATATTTAAATACACAATTTAAAGGACAGTAATTTATTTTTAATTTCTTTAGCGAAGCCTTTGAATTTTTCCTTCCATACATTGACGTTAAACCCAAAATTAGATCACAAAAATAAAAATCGGAAAAGAAAAACGAATTTACATACTTGTTTATAAATAAAATTCTGTTGTTTTAAACAGTATAATTTTTTTATGCTCAATTCGTTAAAATAAAATTAGTAACTTGTATTTAAATGAAAGGCAAATTCTTGTTATACATTTTGCATGATCTTCAGAATTATGGAAAAAATTAATTTTCCTTGGCTTTCATTGGAAAGTTGTGCAACGACGAACATTGAGCTTTAATCTATAAGTAAACATATTTTATGCAAAAATTTATTCTTAATAATGTTTTCGTTATTTTTTAATGTTGTCATTCCTTCCCAATAGTATGAACCTACTTACTGGGAATAAAAGTTAGGAACTTTACTCTCTCAAAACTTTGTCTTTTATAAGTTGACAGACCAGAAATAATGATGCTAATGATTTTAAAATTATTAGTTTTTGTATTTTATTTAATAATATTGCAGTTACAGAAAACCGAGAAAGTTGAAAATATTTTGATTGATGAAGAATCTGCTTACCAGCAGATGGTATTTCGGCAACTTACATGAAAAAAATTCCATGTTCCACTTTCTCTATGAATACGATATTCATATTACATAAAACTGCCTCTGCGGGACCAAATGTAAAAATTTTGATTTACAGTACTGGTTAAAATATTTTAATTATCAAACGACAAAAATTATAATATTTTTTTGTTCTTTATTGTTTATGCAAATCAATCAATAATTCAATATCGTTAAAATAAAATAAACGTCTGTTTCGTCTCTTTGTGCCGCAGCAAAATGATTTCGAAATTAATTTCATATCCTAAATCTTCATTAAATATATATAGGAAAGATCCCCAGAAAGAAATAAAAAACAAGCTATTAATAATTTTACGCAAGCTAAATCACAGTAGCAAAATATTTTTAAAAATTATTGAAACTGAATTTGATTTCAATATTACAGGTATTGTAAAATAAAAATTTTTCTTGTATTTGAAGATATCTAAGAAAAATGCAATAGCTCCCTTTCATTCTCATGGTTCCAACAATTTGTAGATTTGTGATAAGTTGTTCGGAATCAGGTCTGACATGTGAAGAAGTTGTTTTCTTACTCTTCAGTAACTTGGACAATATATATATATTTTTTTTTCACATCGCTGTTTAGATATTAGGGGATTACGCCATTATTTTCGAGAATGACTTGAAATGATAAAGCCACATGATACAGCTTATTTCAACTGAATTATAAATACAAAAAGATACAAAAGAATTCGGTGAAGGGATGACGCTGGTTAAACAACTAAAGGGATTGAAAAATATTCAGATGTATTACGAAAAGAACAGTTATTTAAAAAGTAAGCTTGTTTAAGAGCTTTAAATGAAGAAAATGAAACATTATTTACGTTTACATTTATATAAAAATATAACGGGTAGATTTTTTATGCTGGACCTTCAATAGGTGCTATTGCATACGTGCAATATCATCATTCCAAACGGTTGTAGCTGAATAACGAAGGAGAAGAGGTACTCCTGACTCGATTCAAAAATGTTTTCGAGGAAGCAATGTCTTACGTAAAAACACTTCGTTGTGAGGTTGCACATCACAAAAATTGTCACATAACTATAAATCAATCGTTCGTAAATTGATTTAAAATCATTGTTCATATTGCAACCCTTTTAACCTATTCAGGTATGGTCCATTTGACCTCGCTGAATTCTTTTTAAGTGTTCAACCCCTTCCTTGTCATAAATTTAGTATTGAAGTTTGTTGACTTGGGTTGACTAAAAGCAAACCATTTTACGGAAATAAAATTTTGCTTCGTTTAACAGTTTTAAGCGTTTACGGTTCATTTGTTTTTAATAATTGACTTTACTTTAATATTGGCTTTTACTATGTTTATATATATATATGTTTAGCTGTTACTAAAGAGAAAAAAAATTGAAAAATTCTGTTTCACTACAATAAATTACGAGATATTTTATAAAAATCAGTAAGTGAGAAAAAAATATTATTACATTTCATCAATTTATTAACTAATAATAAAAATAAAATTTAAAATATGATTGTAAAGTTTAATAAGGAAGAAACTTCAAAATATAAAATATATTTTATGGTACTTGTAGGCAACGTAATTCTTTGATCGATAGCAATTAATAATTTATTTTAAAAATTTCGGTTCATTTTCGCATTGGCGCTACCATTTATATTGTGCACGTTAATTGTTTCAAAATAAAATATTTTTCTTACCCGAATTATTTTTCCCAGATGTACCATTACATTTGAAAGCGTTGCATCGATATTTCTTCTTGTATAAAAGTCTGAAAGTTCTTAAATTAAAACAAATAACTTTTATATATAAAACTACATAATTAATACAGCTTAATTAGTTTCAAGTATTAGTTAAACAACAAAAATAAAATCTTAAAAATCGTTTTTTAAATTGTAAAATGGGATTTGCATGTGAGTTTATAAAATCGAAAAAATTAATAAAATGTACAAGAGATTTTAAAAAAATGTTAAAAATTACGTTTTTCAGAGGAGAGACTGATAATCAAATGCTTTAAAAAAAGAAGAGGTTACATTCTTGCATTTAGAAATATGTAGAAATACATTGTAAGACATCATTAGTTAATACACCATAAAAATTTTGTAAATAATATTATGTTACTTAATTCAAGTTGCTCCAGTTGTAAAAAATTTAATTTTCATTAAAATTAATTATTTATAATAAAATTAGTAATTTTAGTTTTAGTAAAGTTAAGTATTGTTTGCTTTAGCAATTGTGAAATGATTTTAATGGTCTCAAAAATGGTATAAATGTTTGAAAATATATAGCATAATTTCTCAGCCGCCGCTTAAAATTGTATAAGAAATACATGGTTTTGGTAGTAAAAAAAATGCCTGGCATAGAAACACGTGATCTGTATATGATGGGTTTATTATAAGTGTTAAATAATACATTTTCTTAATTTTAATTAACAAATTAATTAAGACAAAAAAAAAATTAATTTTTTAAACTTATTCTTTTCCGTCGGATCAGTAAATTCTGATACATTTTCCAGAATATAAATACACTTTCTACTGCCTTACGAAATTTGCATTTTCCTTTTACTTATGGGCACCAATACCAAATAAGTTTTTACTAATAATTATTATCATGAGATTGGTTTTTTGAACTGAAGTTTTATGAATTTTACGAAAATTATTTTACAACATATAAGAATATTAAAGGTTTTCGACGAAGAGCGAAAGAAACGGAGTTCGAGTTCTCTCTAAGGATGCTCCATTTTTGTGAAATGATATTTTCTGCATCTAATAAGCGCAAAGCGGAAACGAAAATTGGAGGCAATGTTATACTCGTGTGGGAACGGGATAAAACATTTTCGTTAGGAAAGCTTAGAAGCCGTTTGAGATTCGCCATCGACACCGAAACTCTATGAAAGCTCTCAGCTTTTACGTTTCCCCTTTGAACAATATCGATCACCGATTAGATTAGAATGTTCGGTGCAGAGAAGAACCATTTCCCACCTCCAATTTTCCTTCCTCCTAAGATTCCCTTGTGCAGCTTAAATCGTAGGGATCTTCTCCCTTGCAGATGTGAGCGCTGCTGCTTATTTTCTCCCCCGATTCTTTCCCTTCGGTCCTTTGTATATTCTGCCTTTGTCATTGGCAAATATTCCCGACCCATCCATTTGCCTCCGCATTCTCATCCTCTTCGGAAAAACTTTTAACCTTTAATTTTGCTTAAAACTTTTGTGCGGCTAACAGCAGTACTCGACAAGATTATGGATCCCGATGCGGGGAAAACAAGAAGGAGCCTCGTTCTCGGTCGGAGTTCGAGGGCTCCGAATAAGGAATCCTCAGCCATTTCCCTTTTTCCCCCGGATCCTTGCTTCCCTTAAAATTAATACTGTCGAAATCTTCAGCGACAATTTTCCAGCTTTTTAACAAGGCTGCATCTTCCATAAAGTTACCTTTGAGAGCCTCGCAGCAGTTTTCTTTAATCCCAAAAGCAATTCCGGGATATTTCCTTTCCTCGTCACGTTTTTCAGCTTAAACTCATCTCTTTCCCTTTTCTTTTCCCCTTCTCACCCACTTTCTGTCCCCGAAAACTAAAATCGGATCCGATTTTGGACAAATCATGCGCTTATTCGACATCCCATCCAAAGAAATTAGCGAAGGGATCTTTCTCAAAATCCGCAAGAAAAGAACTCAAAAATCCTGCGACAGGAATTCGATTTGTCAATTTACAAAAGTACATTAATGCGGCATTCCACCCACGATGAAATGCCTTCGGCCAAAGATTAAAACAGAAATTAATATTTCAATATTTTATTGCAATTTAAATAATTAAGACACAAAGAATATGTGTATGGTGTTATAATATGATAATGTCAGTTAATTAATAGATATATTAAAATTTTGCAGAATGGGAATACACATTCAATATTATTAACGTAGATTAGAACATTAAAGTAAGTAAAATGAATTTAACGTTACTATAATCTTGCAAAAAGAATATAATAATTACGGAATCTTCGTAATGAGGTGAAGTATTACTTTTAAACATTTTAACTGCTGATGGTTACTAAACTGTACCACTAATAATAAATATAATGCGTATTTATTCAACATATAAGGTAATTTGATTTGGAAAACCACGAATGTTACATATATATGTTACTTTGCGTAATATTTTTTTTCGATTTTTCAGAAATATATCAAAAGGGCCTATATGAATAGATTTTAACATTATTTATACAAAATAAAAAATTTTAAAATTAAACATCTGATAATAAATCAAAAGCTGATTTTGTTAATTGGAAGCCATTCCTTCTTATTACCAATTACACTCAAAAGCATCGACAGACTAGAAATAAAATAATGCAAATTTTAGAAAAACCGAAAAAAATCTAAAGCGATTAAATTTATTAAAAATTTATTTATGAAATATTCCTCCATGGTGCTTTGTAAACCTTATTTACGGTCCTTCGAAAAAATCCAGTAAAATAGAAAATTTATATAACAATAATTTTACCGATTATCGATTGGTCAGTTTGGAATGGAAAAATTCAAACACATTTCCCATTAAAACGCTTTTCCAATATAAAAGGGCGGTTACCGAAGTCGATTTCCACTCGGGAAATGTGGGAGGTCCAATCCTATTTGAAAAAAGGAGATTAAACTGTGAAAACCATTTAGGTTTCAAAATTTTAATTTTTTCCATTCCACCTAAATAACGAGATTTCGGATTCGGGATTTGCGGACGCTTCCGACGGCTCCTTTTTTTATCTACTAATCCCACGTTCAATTTCCGCCGGTTTAAAGCGATATTAATAATAAACTCCTTTGAAATATGTATTGGAAATATGTGAAAAACCGCTTAAATATCCCTCATAGTTTCGTTGCGTGAATATACACCGTTATGCAATATATGAAATTAAAATCGGAGAAGCGAGTAAATTTTTCCTTTCCGAGACAGTCATTAAATTGAGATTTTTATTTGAGTTTAACAAAAATTGAGCAATAAAAATTTGCAAGAAAAAAATTTTAAAATTACAAAATACACTATTCAGTTTGTTAAAGGCGTTAAAAATCTTTCCGAGATCCGAAATTTTAATAAAACAACCTTTTTCATGTCACAGCGTTTAAATATTTATTGTATAACGTCATTTTGTCTTATGCTGAAGAGTCAAAAATTTCACGGGTTTCAAATTATAACAGTCTATGTATATATGTAATTATATAATATGTGTAATATATCTGTGTGTATAATGATACATAAAACTACTATGCACAATATTTTTTTTAGTATAAAATTTGAAAACGAGGTATTACAAACAATTTTCGAGAGAGATGAATTCTATTCACGAAAAATGATTTTAAGATGCAAAATGAAATGAATTTCATAATTGTAAACCTTTATTGAAAATTTAAAAACCGTAAAAAATTTTATCTCTTTAATTCTTTAAATTAAGCTTAATTTAATTTTGAGCTGCCATGTTTGTTTCGTCCTTTGACAGATTCAAAAACTATATAGAAAATATTAAATGACATTTTTCTGTAATAATTCAAATGATTTCCGACACTGCCTGCCGCTAAACAGTTTATCTTACGATCTGAAATAGGAATTTTTATAATGATCGACCTATTTTTTCCAAACGTGACTGCCTGCAAAACAAATTTTTTTTATTCCCATAACACGGGTCTCGATCGTAAATATAACAACGCTTGCTTGTACTTCCATTTTGCAGAGAACACCGAAAATTATTAAAATTTCCACAAAATTGGTATCCAGTTTTCAATCGGCTATCTATGTACTAACTGAGAATACAGATTTAAAAGAATAAAATATTTAAAAATGATATTGAAAAGAATATATATATATATATTTTAATTTTGCTTTTATTAATTCGCTTTTTTTCACTTTTGATCCCGGCCAAACTTTGCCATCAAGTGCCTGAACATTATTGCACGGCTGATTTCTTACATTTGCGCTAAGGCCGTGGCTTAAAAGGCAATTCGCTGAATCGAAGGCCAAAACTGGAAAAGAAGGCATTTAATTTAAGCGTAAATTTAACAGATAAATTATTTTTTTTTTCTTTCTCTGTATATTAGCGTGAAAGGCAAATGAAATGCAATTCAAAATTTGCGTAAAAAGAAGCTGAATAAGTAAATGAAATTGCGAGTGTCCTCGACGGTACAGCCGGAAAATTTCCGGTTCACAATGCCGCAATCAAAGGTCTTTGTCGACCATCCCGGATTATACTGCCCCGGGACGTTGGGACATGAAGATTGGACGAAAATGGGGAGCATCCTTCATCCCCTTTCATCCCTTTTCCATTAGTTTTATCACGAATTTAGATCTACGTAAGATGGGAAACTGTAATGTTAACACAAGATGTTTTTTAACGAACAATACCTCTTCTGTTGCACAAAAATCATATTATAACTATATTTATCACAGGCTTAAGTGTTTACGTCATTGTTGATAAACTCCATTAATGCATTTTCAGTTTGAGGAATTTGAGATATATTAAAAGATCAATTCAAAGTAGGTAGAAAAGTTTTTTCTCCTTTAATCTAAGGTACGTATTCGAATTTTTATATTTATATTAATTAAAATAAACAAGTTAATAAAATTTTAATTTATTCGTAACTAATACATTGTGATATTCATACTTATTAAATAAAACAATAATAATATAAATGCTATTTATTAAAAAATTATGCAGTTCTTTTGCTATATATAACAGTAAAACTTTTACCAATTTATAATGACATAAGCTGTTGGTACTCCCCGTATCGATATATTAAAATAAATTTTATTAGTCGGTCTAATAAAACTGATCGTCTCATTGATGTCTCATGAATCTAATATTCCCTAATCAGAAGTTGCACTTAAACCGTTTTAACGTGGACATATAAAATTTATCACATGCAGAGGCGGAATAAAAGTCGCAATAAATTGAGGAATGTCTTAGTGTAAGAAGGGTCAATCCCACTGTGTCTATATCCTGGAAATGCCTCATTATTTTCCCTTTTTTAAACACCTTGTCCCAATCAGACGTGCCTCTCCATTTCTTTCAGACATTACGACTTCGAACACAATTTGTTTCAGCGATTTACATGCTGCTTTTTTCATATTTTACACCTTGAGAGTTATTTTTCATTATTTTGCATCATATCCATCATAGAAGCACAATTTTATTTCCGCCGATACAAAAGATCTAACTCTGAAATGCATGTCCAAGTCACGTGTTGAAATCAAAAAGTATTACTAATCTGGGATACAACATTCAAAACGAAATTGCTTGAAAAATATTTTTTTTTTCAAGTCCAAAAGGTTTTGTTTAATTTGTTCTGTACTAATTAATCAACTGTTGAAATTCTGAAATATAATCATGATAAATTATTATTAATCGTATAATTATTTTTTTTATTAGGAACTGCAAAATTAATTTTATCAAATATTTAATTATTAATCTCTTGGTTAAAGTATTACATAAATATTATTTTTCGTTAAATTAAACCGTATTTATTAGCTTCATGTCAAATAACATATATTATAAATATGTTTTGGAATGCTCCCCAGTATATTAGAAATTATTCTCAAAGCAATCCAAAATTTTATAAGAATTATATGTTCAAAAATTAGATACCATATAAATTTACAATCTACGGTACAATTCATACATTTAATCTGTTGTTCAATATGTGAAAATATATTTTTTTAAATATTCGTATGTAATAATTATTATTCTGTTATCAAAATGAAATTTTTAAAATGTTCTTTAAAACAGAAAATGAATTATATCGCTGGAAATATAATAAAAAAAACAAGTATAAAGTGAATATGATGATACAATGCAAATTGAAAACAAAAATTTTATTTACATATATAAATGTAGGACCAATCTCAACTTTACAATAATATTTATATTACACTTAGTATAATATTTAAAAATTTAAACCTAAATTAGAAAAACAATTTAATAAGTAAAATTAATTTATAAAACAATGGATTAAGTCAAAATTTTTGAAAAGTCTGAGAAATAAATTTCTATGAATAAGTAAATATAACACTTAACGATTAAATTTAAACATTATATTTTATTATATCTGCGGACAATTTTTTTGTACGTTTATCGGCTTTTATATTTATCAAAATACTATTTAAAAATACTGAATTATAGAAAATACTGTAACATAATTTAAATTAAATTAGAAACACACCAAATTTATATGCATTTTATCATTTTATTCATCTTTTTCGTTATAGTCTTCAAAATATTTCATTACCTTAAATATATATAATAATACATTTAAAAGTTATCCCACTATTTGTTACTATATCATAGCCACCTATCTCTTACCATATTTAGCCTGTATACGATCAAATATCACAAAATATCTTTTCTCCTTTCATAAGAAAGAAAAGAACGTGGTCCATTGAAAAAGTCTCATTATTAATAAGGAAAAAAATTTTTGCCGCATTTGATTTCATCAAAGTTAACCATGAACCAATATGTTTCATCAACAAATGTTTATTTTTAAGGAATAAGGACATCATCAATTATTAACACCGTAGTTTTCGATGTGTCTGGGCAGTTCCATCCTGAAATCATGAATTTTCTACTCCAAAATTTCCCCATTCTGACATATCGGAGCTGAATAAACGAATCGTTTTTCTTCGGAGTTTAAAAAATTTACAGTGGAAAAGTTTGATATAATTACGATAAGGCAGGGAGCATTTTTCATCGTAAGCCCCTACAGGGTCGGTGGTAAAGTTAAGTAAAGAAGGGATGAAAAGAGAGGGATGAAAAGAAGAAAAAATTGAGCAGCCTCCACGAATGCAAATTGACATTATTTATAGCACCCCTGACACTTCTCTCCGCTAGCAACCGGACTGAATCTCATAAACCATATCCGCCATGATGCTTCCATGCTTGGTCATGCTCTGATTTATCATCTAGTTAAAGCTACCCCTTCTAAGTGACAGCAAAAAAATGGTGAGAGGACAGAATGTTACGCAAAAGCTCAGCATCGGATGAAAAAAATTGTTCATCGGATTCTTATAATATGAAAAGGAAATGTACAAATGAATTTTTTTACTATTTTAAATCACGAACGATCCCGTAGTTATCGAATAATTTATGTAAGTCTGCGATGAATATTTTTTCTCGTTTTTGGAAAACTTAAATATTTATATGTATGTGATGGGAGAGATTTCGAAATCCCCAAATTAAAAGAAGGTTATGTTATTTTTTTCGATTATGCATTTGAAAACAAAATATTTTCACATCCACTTTTCGTATACCTACAAAACGTTCATCCTGTTATATTGTCGGTAAGGAAAATTAAAGAAGCCAATTTAATTTACGGAATCGCAATCATTTTTGCGTATTTTGTACGGCATATCTCATCGGTTTTTAAAGCACCAATAACTTGCCATCGAAAGAGAAAACTTTCCGGGTGTGACTGAATCTTAAATGCAGTGAAAGAATTCTTTCATACGATTTTGTTCAAATTACAAATGAGAATCAAGTTAAACCGTGCTGAAAAGTGCGCGACGAGATTTGGGTTTCGAACAGACGAACTTTCCTTTGCCCGTGAAAAAACGTGGAAAACATCATTTTTGGTCTCCCACTGCTTTTTGTTTTCAAAAACCGGTGGAAATACGACTTTTCTGATCAGGTCCCCTCCCGGTACCTTTTTCCCATTCATCGAAAGCATGGATTTTAAGATCATACCTAACAAAAAAAAAAAAAAAAAAGAAAATAAAATAAGTAAAAACTGAAATGCCATTTGGAACATAATGTCTTCATGTGTTTTCTTATGTTCAGTATATGTGGGCGTTCTATAACAGGTTCCGTAACATTCTTTTCCGTGGAAGCAGCACATTTTATAGAAAGTGATATCCCGACATTTGACCCAAGAACCGAAAATTTAGCAGCTTCGGCAGTTGAATAATCCAAAAAATGAACTTGAAGTCGGAAATGATTTCTATGCCATTGTCCGTCAATCGAAATAATTACTTTTCATAACGTATATTTTATTCTTAGCAAGTAATATATGTAGCAGCACAAAGAAAGTCGGAGCGTTTGAAGTTTCATCATATTATGCAAATAATGTTTTTTCAGTATAAATATGAGATCAGTTTAGATGGCGATTTAAACGTCGTTTAATAGTGCTGGACTTGGGGGGGGAAAAAAAAATATATATATATATATATCAATAATTCTCTTTCCAAAATCAAAGTTCCCGAGACGTAGTGTTTTTCAAAAATTTCCCATATCACATGATCGGTTCTTTTAAGGAAACTTTTGAAATGTCACATTTAAGGTAGCTCTCAATATTACTTAAATGATAAGTTGTGAAACAAAGGAAAAAAAAATTTCTTAAATATTTGCGCTGAAATTTACGGTTTTTTTTGTTAAATTCATGCGGGACGCAAAAAGAGGAAAAAGTTTTGCAAATGAAGAAAAAAATTTCAGACATTGTTCTTTGTGTGCATGTATATAATTTTTTTTTTTTGTACAAGGAAGAAGTGGCGTATAATATAAAATTATATGAATCTTCGTAGGTAGCCCATCCCTTTAGTTATACGAGTCGGTACGGATCAGTTTAAGTTTAGACGCGGAGAAATGTTAAACATATAAGTGAAAGCGGTTAAATTAAAATGAAAAATTAAATAAATTTTTTTTAAGTTCCAGAAAGACGTCAATGTTAATCTTACAGGAAGGCAATTCCAGGAGTTTTGGACTCCAGATTTTTATGCCGGCAATAATAATACCCCTCCTTCAAGTAACGACTGATATCAGCCAATTCTGTGAGATGAAGGGTATTTTGTATGAGAGAACTGTATTCATGGCGTCTTATTGTCTTTCGAGCATGCGTACTCTTTATTTCCTTACCCTGCCATTTTTATAGATTTTGGCAAGCATCGGAGAATACAAGTCTCTTTTTAGTCGGTCTTTTCATTTTACTAATTTTATTTAGTGTTTTCATCTCTTTTATTTTTTTTTATTTTTCCTTCTGTTCCTTAATAAATTGTTTCGATTTTATATTTTTTATTTTTCATACATATATATATTACTATTATTATTTTTTATTTTTTATTTTTCGCAAAGGAGAGTCAAAGAGACGGAGGTAAGATACCAACAAATTACAATCACCTAAAATACATTAAACTTAAAATATATAACATTTCTTAATTTATTATTATTATTATTATTATTATGTAATTTTATTCAAATAAAAATTTTCTTCAATATAATTTAAATTCAGATATTTTTTTCTCTTTTCTTTATATCTCTCGTATTGTTTCATTAAAACAAAAAAAAACATTTTAATTTCGATGACTTTAAAATTTTAATTTTTTATTTTTGCAAAATTAATTTTAATAACAATTTTCGTTAAAAGAAAAAAAACTTTTTTTGCATTAAAAATACACTTAATGTTTGATATTAAATATAGCGAAGAATTGTTAAGTGGACAAAATCCATGTTACATTAAATTTAACCGTTATTTTTTAATGAAGATTTAAATAAAGAAAAATGTATCTTTTTGTTTCATAAATAAATATTTTCCACTAATCACTATTCACAATCAACTGAAATGAATTTTCTGATCTAAAAACTTTGTAAAAAGATGTATGATCATTAGGGAATATTGAAATATAATCAAGAGAGTGGGGATGGTCGGAGAAGTGGAAGAAATAGGCTCTTGCCGAGTGGAATGCTACTTATTTTGTATAAAAAAAAGGAGTAATATTAATTAATATCATATGTTAGCATGTTTTGATGTTAACGGTATTGATATGAAACCATTTATTAAAAAAGTAAGCGTTTTTTTTTCAAATCATATAAAGTGTACGTTACCGAAAGGCAATTTTGAAAAAAGATTCGGACACAAATTCAGGATTAAAACAATATACGGACAATGAAATTGGGTGAAAATACATTTGATTCCCATGAGTGAACTGTCGCAAAGCCTTACCAAGAAACCCCGCCAAAGCTTTTATGATCATGTCAAGAAAAAAGCATTTACTTAGCTTTTATCTTTTCCGACGTAAGATTTTATTAAATTTACTTGTTCGGAGTTTTCGATTAAATATAAATACATTGTCCTTTCCGCAGTAGAAAAAAAAAGGTTGAAGCAACCTTGTTCGATATAAAGGCAGGCCTTGGAGATATCGTAACCCTTTTATTATTAGTATTACAATAGAAGAACTTCAATGAAATCGTTCCGTGTTATTGGGTAACAATAATGGTCATGGTATGACCATTGAATGAGGAAGTGCTGGCGACTGCCATAAATGCAGACACTTCATATTTCATCCGAAGGAAGGGTTCATCAATGGACGTTCCTCTGTCATTCTGAATGAATTTGAAGAATCTTCTTGTTGTTTCAGCCACGTCCTTCTGCATATACCTTGACACATCCCGCAATGACGATCATGTGAAACTTCTTGTACGTATACTGAATGTATCCTGAGTGTAATTGCTGTCCGGTATACCTTCAGTATACGTAACAGGAGGCAACACAAAGCTTCATAAAGCGACCAATATGATGGACGGAGCTCTCCACTCCGGGGCATGGCAAAGGAACCGAAAGTGCCGCCTTTTAAAAAAGGATGTTGCTTAATTCTAATATTTATGTCTCTGTACTTGACTTTTCAAGGCTTCTTTAATTTAATGTCCTTTCTATTGTTAAAGATATTCATAGGCGTGTGAGGTCAACGCCTGTAAGAAGCGTGGGATACAAAGCACAAGATCGTTAATCTCCCGGTTCTGCATTATTAAATATATTTCTCATAACTGTATCTTTTTATTCATTTATTTAGGTTTAATGCGTAGCTTAAATCGAAAACATCATGAAACTTATTTATTTTATTTTAAATCTGTCGCAATATGCTGTATGTAATGGAAAATAAAATAAACTAGAATTATGTAAATAAATAATTTATTTTTAAACGAAAACCTTAATTCCGTCCTGACTTAAAGGATATTTTCCTTTCTCCCAAAGTAAAAGCCTGATTTTTCTCATATCAGACTCTGGCAGGGTTATACAATGAGGGTATTAAATTCCTTCCCTTTTTATGGCAACGGAAAAAGAGAAAAGTTTATATTAGAAAGTTTGGAGAATCGGGGAAAAAGATTCGAGATAGAGAAGCGGGGCTTTTTTTAAATTTAATGAAATGAGAGCTAAAGAAGTGAGGAATCAGAAGCACAATTTTCAACTTTTACCTTTTTCCGGGTTTTTCTCGACCTTTTTCTCGGTTTTCTCGAAATGATTTACAATTTCAAACCCTTTTCCGGCTGGGTTACATTTATAACCGCGTTTTTTCATTAAATTTCTGCGGAATGGAAAATAATATCTGCACACAAAGAATTTCAATAAGCCACTCTGCATTTTTCCATCGGAAAAGTAGCAATACAAAACGGAATGGCTTTTTTTTTGAGGCTTTTTATTTATTTTATTTTTTCCATTTCTGCTCTTTTCCAAGATTCGTTAATAATGGATCATATCGAATTTTTAGTGATTCTTTTTCAACCGTATTTTAATCATCAAAAGAACGGTTTCAGTTGCACTAAACGGACAATGCAGCTGTAAAGTGTACTTCTTTCCGTCGGATGGGGCGTTTTCTTGTGTTATCCTTTTCATGGCTCTTGCAGCGATTGGTAAAATTAAGACTGAAATTGGTCATTTTGAGAAAAAAACTACTTAATAAGGAAGGAATATTAACTTTTAACAAAATGTTAACAATTGATATTAAGAAGAAAGGGAATGTAAACGAGAATGCAACTTTTTTTTTTCTGTATTTTTCAGTATTCGAATTGTTTAAAAAATCACTGCTAATGAATTTGTTCAACTTGTTATCATTGTTTTTTACAAATTGTTTACCAGCAAAAAAATTTTGCAAAATTATGTTTTATACCTGTATTTTTGCTGAAATAGTTTCACAAAAAAAGGAGTTGTTTAAGGAAAAATTTTTGAATTTTTAACAAAAATAAAAGAATTTTCTTCTCATTTAATAAATTTATTACAGAATAATGAAAAATTTAAGTTTTAAACAGTTATTTAGATGCGTATTTATGTTAAAAATTTTAATATCTATTGTTATTTTACATTATTAAACGTTGAATAATAAAAAAAGGACATTAAATTGGTTTCGCCGTTACCAAAAACTATAACATTAACAAATACAATGAATAAAAAATAAATATAAGAATAAATGAAAAAAATTTACAAATATTAGCGTATATATTTCTTTATACACACATACCTTATTGACATGATGATTTATATAACACTGAAATTTTTTATGATAAGAAAATGAACATAAATTTATTTATTATCAGAGAAAAATTTAAAAATATTAATATTTTAATAATAAACAAAAAATTCTATGTATATTTTAAAAAATTAAATATTAAATACTGCAAAAAAATTAATTATTTTAGTAGATTCTAATAAAATTATTTTGTTATTAATTCAAATTTTACTTAGACAGAATGCATCCAAACATTTAGAACATAACAATTAAAATTCATTCATATTAGTGATATGTGACACGAATATTTTTTTCTAATAGTCGAGACACTAATTATTTTCAAATGGACATACAATTTTGTTACTTTTTTTTCAAATGGACATAACAAATTCGAATCCCTTCTCGGAAAGTTTTGGTAAATAAAAAAGACTATTCCTCTACATTTTTAACCCTTCTTCCAAACCTTACCATTATGTATAATGATCAAATAATAGAGGTGAAATCAGTTTTCTAATTCTGAATTTGTTTTGTGACAACCCTTTTCGTCTTCAACTTTCTCTTCATAACTACCAAAGTTATTCCCATTTAAATTAGTCTACTTCTGAGAGTGTAAGAAATATGTTTGAACGCAAAGCTCTTTTTAACGTTTTCTAGGTAAGAATATTTCTTTGCTTCTTTCGCTATACTTTAACATGCATCAATATCAGTAATTTATTTTTATTACCCTTCCATAAAGCTTATAATGATTTTTACGTACAATTTCAATTGTATTGCGCTTTAATATTCATCCGTGTTTAGAATACGAAAATATTTGCTTTTTCATAGATTTTGTTGAGGAAATTTTGAATGAAAATATTAAAGATATATTATATTAAAATACAATTTTCAATAAGTAACAAAATTTTTATTCTACGATTTTAAAAACATTTTTTAAAAAATTATTAGCCTTTCACATAAAGTTCAGCATCATTACAAATCAATTTATTAAATTTATTTTCCACGTAATTCCATGCATATTTGTATAAGCAATTTTCTTTAGCAACACGCATATATATGAATTGCATGAAAATCAAATTAAATAATGAATACAAAAGAGTTACGTCTAAAATACAGTCTCCACTTTCACGGATCCAGAATATATAGCACAAAGCTGATCAGTTATTTATTCCAATCTCTGTATAATTTAGTTAGTTAAACAATCGCTGGCAAAGATCAAGTTTAGTCGCGTTTAAATTTTTTATTCTGAAGACTGAAAAAATTATCCGCAGCAAATAAGCTTCGTAAACGAAGCATGGGGGAATTAATTTACAAATATTTATCAGTTATACGTGGAAAATTCTGAAAATCAACAGAGTTTAGCAAATGTAAACTAACAAGAATAAATCGATTCAATGAATGTTTAAAAATTCCGAAAAAAAAAAAACACGTGCTTTTCGTTAATGGTAAAACCCTCCTAAATGATTTATTGTTAGGTAAATAATTAAAACATTCATTTATAGCATATTAATTCCAAATTCCCTTGCTCTGAGTTCGTAAGATCGATTCCCGGGATCGCGTTCGGTAAACGATGCCAACGCTTCACAGCGGAAAAATTTGAAACTTATGTTTAAATACATCAGAATTAAGGGAATTTATAATTAAAAAAAAAAAAAAAGTTTTTCGTTGTTGTAATATCGGATTTTAAATTCGAAAATCACTTTTGTGGGAACACGACGATGTATCGCACACTAAGTTTCCTGAGTAAGGTAATTAGCTATTTAAAACTGAGAGCATTATTATCTAGAAATATTTCAAATAGAAAAATATGATTCGACAAGTTATGCGGGGCCAACAGGTTCATACCAGGGCATGATGGAGACGAGCAAAAAAAACAGATTTCAGCAAGTGGTTTACCATTTATTTTAATAGGAATGCACGTTCTAACATATTGTTTTTTGTTTCATTGCGGCATGAAGGAAAAAAGCGTGGAACATGTAATAAGTGTTTTGTTAGGTCTTTGGGCCTTAAAAAAATCAATCTCAGCTAGGTTTCACTTTTCATTCTTATTTTACACTCAATTCTAGCTATGAGCTGGTGTAATATACAAATTATAAAAAAAAAAAAATCCATCAAAATTTCAGCCGGTTCCACGGAATGAAGTCATTGAACTTGCTCTATGACACTGATGTTCAGATTCAAATCTAAATATCGTTAGATCACTTCGTGATAGCATTTCCTAATAGCATTTAAACGATTGTAACAGACAATTTAGATGCCAGATACCCAACCGGTTCTGGATGTTGCTCCGGACGTTGCAAATGTCACTTCTTCTGCAGATGAATGAAATCTGGCCGTGACATTCGGAATTTTCAATAGCTTATAAGAAATAAGGAAAAAAAATGTGAAGATTTCAAAATTAACGAATGGATATTCTCGTAATTCGAGAATCGTTCACTGCTCATTATGAAAACTCGGGAGGAATATAAACCAGGAGATTCCCCGTGAATATTTGAAGGAGAATAATAAAGAAAACGAGAGCGGCTCGCCCCAAGATCAATGAATTAGATTCATCGAAGGTGCTGCCCCAAATCAAGATGGCGTCACGAACGCAACCAATTCCATTTATTCTCTAGCTATTCAATTTTAAATTATTATCCTTTAACCCGACCTATTTGTTGCCATAACAACGCTTTTTCTCCGACCAATGAAAACGCTGCACGAGATCGGCCATTATGAATCAGTGGCGGATTTAAAGAGTATTTACGGTTTGCATCTTCCCTTCTTTTAATGTTAAACAAATATAGTGTAAATATTTTATCGAATTGCAATCCTCAATTTTTGCTGCCTTTCTTTTTTATTATATACGTATATAAATTGGTAATTTTTAACGTCTATGCGATGCTTTCGGCAAGCAAATTTCTATTTTATTGTAATAATTTTCTTTTCGTCCTTGCTTTCCAAATAATCACATCAGAGCAATTCGAACAGTAAAAATACGTCACAAGTGACGTCAGTAAGCTTTACTGAAAATAAAATATGACGGTGTAAAAACTGTAAATAAAGGCCAGATAAAGGAAATTTTTTTTTATTTCATCAGATTGCAAAGGTGCACGGAAAAATATTTGCGATCAACTAAAGATGACTTTTTTCTCCTTTCACGAAAAAGAACTTGATAAAACGGTCCATAACTACGCATGCACTTAAGGTTTTGACGAACAATATTAATTTACCATTCAAAAATGCGATTAGTGATCGAATTTGTTCGAACTTCGATTTACACCAGTAAAATAATATCTGAGATTTTGTAAAATCAATCGTACCGTGAGGCTTAAATATCAATTATAATAAATTAATTATCAAAATAAGGACGAATCTTTTGCCGAAAGAACTGAACCGATAAAACTTTCTTTTTCTATTTGATATTTCATAAAGAGAAAACGTTAAAAACTGAAAAATTCATTTTATTGACGTAACAAGCAACAAACTGATGTGAACGCATTTTAGTGACGAGAAAACGTCAGCATTCTTGTTTTGCCTGCTATAAAATTTACCGGCTCATGTTAAATTATAAAATTATTAAATTTAAAATACAATTATTTACCCTCATAACTGTTTTTAAAACTACTGTTAATTACCCACCACAGTCAAGATCTGCAAAAAGTTTTTGCATGTGACGAAATTTATTTCAGTAATATTTAAACGCCCAAACAATTTTCATTGCTTTGGGTTGTTTTTTTTCTAATATATGAACGGACTTGAATCTAAAAATTCTAAAATTTTTATACATTATCTAATACCTTTTATAATGATATTTACGAATTTTTAACGAAAATTACACTGTCTGCTTAAACAATTTAAACGATCTTTGGGCAATCTCGTTTTCAATGTATGAAAAACTCATCCCCAACATGAGCTCTTGGATTTTATTAATTTTTTTAGGCTCTAGGAGGGGGGCGTCAGCTCTGCTAAATTCAATTTGAAAAAGTTAGACACAGCGCAAAAATATATGAAACTTTTGACATGTCAATAACAAAATATTTTTGTCTTTGATTCCATAAATTTTGCTCAATTTTGAAATATTTAATACCAAATCCGAGATTCATAATTTTTGACATTAAATTAGAGTTAAAAGTCATATGTATTTTTCAGCTGTTGGATTAATAACCTGAATGTCTCGAATATAAAGCTTTATTTATTAATAGTAATATTTATTTGAAAATCAAACTTTTACACAAAATTATTCAATATGTTATTTGGAAAAAACTTTTTTGTTATTCCTTGGAAAGAACGCATTCAAACCGTAAAGGTTTTTGATATTAAAGTAATATGTTGAAGATCTATGGTTTTAGAAGCCCCTAATCAAATGTAATAACTCGTTCTAAAAATGTAAAAACTAGCAAAACAAAGTTAGGAAAATTTTTTATCTGGGGATGAAATGCGCATAAAAATGCTCGGGAAACGAAAAACCTTAGATAGCTATTTTTCTTTTATGGAGAAAAAGAAAACGATGTGTCGGGAAAAACTTTCATTCCCTGTGGGATTAACAATTTTGAATTTCCAGATTTCCTGCTCCGGAATAATATCGGAAAAATTGTGGGGTTCGAGCAGGAGGAATTTGCTTAGGCAACGAAAATGGAACCAGGAGAAAAAATCCAATTTAGAAAATGATCCTTCCCTCACCAGATGATAGCCTCTGGAGCACATGTTCAATTTAAAATTTATCCGGCTCCCTGGTTGTATGAAAGCGAAAAATACTTCGTGTTCCTCATCATTTAATCCAAATCCATGTTTCGCCTGTACAGCATATTCCACGGTGACTTTTCCTTTCAACTTTCCGTGAAATTAATGCGGAACATATGGCGAAATTTCATGATACCATTTACTCTAAAACTCAGAATGGTTTCATGGCAATGGCACATTTCAAACTGAGGAGAAGATGATGGAAGTAGGAAAAATGAGAATAAATCTTCTTACTGATATCATCACTTGAAATATCCCTCCAAATTAAACTTGATTTTAAACTATTATGAAATTAAAGTCGTTATTTCCTTAATACTGATGATTAATATGTGCATAGCCTTTTCTTTTTGTAGCCTAAAACCACATGGAAAGCATAACGTGAAGAATAGAGCATTTAAAATAGGAATATATATTATATGATATCACTGAAAAATTACATGTTATATCTTAACTACAGACTTGATTTATGTTTAATATGCATGAGTTTAACGGAAATAATTAACTATGCGAATTGAATTAACGGTTTAAAAAATCTATAAACATATATCTACACAATTTCATTCAGCAGAATAAACTTTTTTTAACCATAAACCCATTCAAAAATGATACTCTACCACAAAACTTGTCTTGTAAAATATGAAATTATTACAATGTGAAATCTATCCTCGATTTCACAGTTATTGAAATAAAATTTTAAAGAAAAGATTATTTTTTGCACCAAAATTTTTAAAATCTGAGTTTTATTTATTCTTTATAAATATTTTAAGTTCTGAATTTTTATGTTACTATCGTAATTATTAATGACTTCAAATTAATTTTAAATTGCATCATGGAACATATTCTTATGTTTTCCATACTGATGTTCTGTCGAACATTTTAAATCTGTTTTTATATTCCAGACTGATCCAAAATTTTTAAGATTAATTGCAGAAAAAAATATGTTTTCATTCTGTTAATGTGCTTACGAAAATATAAAATGAACGTAGTAAAAATAGATACCTAGCCGTCGGTTAAACTTTTTAGGCGAATAAAAGTGTTTTAATAAATTTATGTAGATGTAGATTTAAAATACTTTTTGATCAAAGCCTAAATTTTAGGCAATCTTTGCATGAGTCTGAAAATTCATAAAAAAAAAGGAGTATTGATAATGATCGGCAACTATTTCGTTATTGATGTTTATAACAATCGACAAACTTATGAGTAGCAAAAATTATGTAATATTAGTTATTTTTCAAAATGTTTATTTGACGCCTAAATCCCTAAGTTAAATAGGCCTTAAATGTTCTTAATTTACTAAAAATAAAAATTAAATTTTATATCGGATTGCTGAAGTATGAAAATCATGTTTGAAAGATGCTGAAAATTACATTGATTTGCATGAAATAATGTTAAGACGATTTTTTTTTTAGTCCAAATTTATTCATTCCTGTTAAAAACGAGGAAAAACCTAATATATATATTAATTGTCAAAAGTCAAAACATTAATTTTAATTACATTTATATAATTCAACTAGTTGACCCGATTAATAGTCCGGAATACTCAAAATAAGTACATCGTCGGATGCAACTTAACGTGTTGGTTCTGCATAAAAATGAGCATTCGTATAAATATTTCATACACGAGCAATGCATGAAAAATATGTATAACATATTAAGTTGTTAAGGCAAATGCCACTGTTTAAGGCTCAATAAATCGTGGTATCTTGCTAAGCAGTCGTGTAATATTTTTCATTTGCATCTAAATAGCAGGAGTTGCATGAATTTTATCTTAAAATCTTATAACTCCATAACTGAAAATGCCTCAATGCCGTTGAATATTATTCTCACATTTAATAGGTCTGAAAATGCGTGTAATGCCCAATTACTTAAAAACGGAAAGTCTCGACTGATATACGGATAATTTGATCTCACGATCTAAGTTAATGGCATTTCAAATGAAGTATAATTAATTAAGGATATGTTTAAGTTGTGTTTTATGGATCCAATCATCATCAAATGTTTATTTAAATCTTCTTAATATAAAATATCAGTCGCCGCTCTTTCGGATGAACATTATTCATTTAAACTAATTTATAATGGACGATTGATGAATGCGGAGGATGAATGTCTAATTTTAAACTTCAAAAATGTATAAGCAATAAAAACTCTAAGCATTTGAAATTTATTGACAAATTATTTTTCGACATTAATCACAAATCAAATTTCTAATGATTATCACTGACCACAAGAGAAAAACTTTTTTTTCTATCTTGAGTGTCACTCAAAATTTCAAAATAAGTTACAGTTCTAAAAAGAAAGATTTAAAATTACGTAAAGAAAAGGCAATTCTCTAATTTATTAATTACGGATAAGTCATTGCCAGATGGGATTTGGCAGTCTTTTAATGAGATTAATATTAAAAAAATGTTGCAATATATATTGCTAATTCCTTTTCAAGCAGGTTTAGAATTCAATAATTCTAAGGATTTTCATTCTATGAATTCAGAATTAATTATTTTTAAACTAAAGTAAAAAATTTAACTTGTCTAGACTTTTTTTTGTTTTAACAATAAATGTTCCCTTTTCAAGCGGTTATATATTTTTAAAGTGAAACTGCTTCGATTTCAGTTTCATTTATTTTGTGACAACAACTTTCTGTTTTCCATAACGAACCAACTGATTATGAGAACCTAACTACATTCAATTGATTTAAGTGACTAACTGATGTTTATGACTCTTGCACAAGCCCTGAATAATTGGTAAAGCTATTGCATGGATTTTTATCTCCGACATAACGTTAAATTCTAAATACGTGAGGTTAAAAAAGCCCAGAAGATAGTAATTTCATAATAATGACTTTTTTTGGGCTATTTATTAATGGATATCGGAAATAATCCCTGAGAATAGTTCTTTTATGTTTCGTTTTTTTATACTAATAACGCGCGTTTTGTCTTTTTTTTTAACCGTGAATTTCTTTTGTGACAGCGTAAAATTTTTCAGTTGAATTTATATGTTTCCGCAAATATATATAGAAAGTCTCGTGAAAAATGCCTACCGTAATCATCATTAAATAAGTCAGTACGGAAATTTCTCTTTCCTAGATCCCCTCTGGATGATGCTTTTTAAGAAATCCTTCATAAACCTAATTAAGAACTACTTCAGATATTGGAAAGGCTGGGGTCAAAAAGTTTCCCATTTTCCCTGTGATTTCGTGTAATGAATTTCCAAATTTCCTCAGGGAATTAAGAGAAAATGTTTATTAAACGAATAAGGGAATATATTTAGTGGTTTTCCTTCGCAATAAAGCAAATTGACGGAAAAAATCGAAACTTTTGAAGACGGGGAGAGGTCCGCAAACTCTTCAGTTAGCAGTGAAATTAATTGTATATAAAAAATTTTATTATAAAAAAAATTATTATCTTAGTAAAGATACGCCAATTCGGGATAAAAGAGATAGAAAAACGGAAAATGAAAAAAAAGGTAAAGTTATACAAAATAAATTGTAGTCCCTAATGTGTACTGCACTTCAGAAGCTCCAGAAGTAGGGTATTCTGTTCTGTACTTTATGAGACGTATCACACCTACGTACAGATGAGCCTTGCGGATTCCAGGGTCCTGTATTAATTCCAGGCAAACCCATGCTTAGCCTTACCCGGAGAAAGGATAAAAATGTTCCGAATACTCGGGAAAACCCGGGAGAATTTTCAACAATTTCATTTTTCTCTCATGCTTCGACCCTATATAATTTTTAAACTTTTCACGAAATGTATTTCACTCTTATCGCAAACATTACCTTTTTTTTCCTCGCCTCTTTTGAATGGGTTTTTCGAACGTAACACCGAGTAGATTTTCCGATTAGATTGAGCCGGTGTTTGCCTATACTTGAACTTTTTTTGTCATCCGAACGAAGAATTAAAGAATGGCAATGATTATAGCTGCGGCTTAAACGTGGAAGAAGAAAAAAAAATTTTAATACACGTGGAAATATTGATACTGATACACACAATTTTATACGCAAATATTTATCCAAGTAATTTCGTCGCAAAGTTAATTTCTAAAAACAAACAGTGTTTCAATATGATAAGGGCGATCCTTTGAAAACGGTGACCTGAGAACCGTACTCATTACAACAGACATTACCTCTGAGGCAAGAGAAATGTGAATACCTTACCGAATAAATGATTTTTTGGTAAAGCAGTGACTAATTTTCTTTTTATTAATGACGCGAATACGGTAAAGATACTAAAAATTCAATGAAATAAAGGATGATTTGAATAAATAGGTATATTAATTGACGATCAAATGCGATTTTTGAACAAATTTTCTTAATCAAACTAATGGCAACATAAGAAATATTAATCTGTTACAGTTATAAATTTCGAATCTTTTTCATATATGTTTACATCAATTTTTTTTTTTTTTACCAATCCTGAAGTAAAAGAAGGATATATTTCGTTTTCGGCTAATTTATATATCAAATGCAAAACAATCTTTTTAAAAGCAATTAAATTATTTACATCTTTAATAGCGCTTAATCTTTGGAAAATATATGAATATTTAAACTTATCTTATTTTGAGGACCGAATACGAAACTTTTAAAATTGACCATTTGTTTTGGGTTTAAAGCGCCTATCTCTCGCATCCACAAATAGCTGTTGGAAAAGGGACAGCAGATAAAGATGAAAACCGTATTAAAGCGATGGTGCAGCTTGATTACTCTTTTATGCAAATGGTGATTCCGAAATGAAATTTCCATGAAATTTTAACGGCCTTCATTACGGCCGCGGATGTCACGCCAGAAGTCAGCAGACTCTGTAAAATTTCCCGCCGGGCTCAATTAAGGGAGTCTTAACCGGGAATCAGCGTCAGCAAAATATTTCAAATTATTGCTCCCCAAAAAAACGACTTCAAATCATTATGAAGGAAATCCATGTGACGAATGAAGAAAATTAATAAATAAGTCAGCAGCTCCAGTCGCATTCCGCAGGCCGGGAGCCTTATCCGAAATGTTATTTGCTAGCTTTGAAAGGGAAAAAATTCGATCTGCAAGCCGTTAATTGAGAGACCCATTCCGTTGGATGAAAAATTCAACTAGAGTAAAACGATTTAACTGCGTGCTGCAGTTATTAGGACATTGTAACGATTTTTATCAATTTTCCCATTCTCACAGATTTAAATTTTCAAGTCAAATGGCTTATTTTACTATTAAAAAAGCATGTTTGTTAGGTAAACATCAGCTTCGAAGCGAAAATAACTGGTCATAAAAATATTAAACGTGCCAAAGGCGTTCCCCGTTTAGATTCATGCTCCAGCTTAAGCGTCTTATCGTTGCCTCCAGGACGGTGACCTCTCTGCACATGTTCCTTTTCTCCATACTTCGTAGCCGGATCGATTATGGATAAAATGCACGGGGGGGGCAACGGCTCAAAATGCAAGTTGCGAAAAATCTCCAATATAACATTCGAAATTTCCGAAGTTTTACTCCATAAAACGAAAACGAGATCGATATAAATCAAAACATTCGAAGTTACCCCCGTGCGATAGGTTAAACGAAAGCATTTTTTTTTCCAAGTTTTATTTTTGAATAAAAACAAATTTCAAAAGTGATTTTCCCAAATTTTAAATTAAATTATCGCAAAATGTTTCTCAATTTATTTTAATTTATCCCTCTGAGGAAAATTTATTGCCCGACCGAATGAGAAGCAATATAAAAACAAATTTTTGAACGAAGGAGACCCGTAGAAGGGCAAACCTGAAAAATTTTAAATTTAGTCAGAAAAACTGCTTTGGAATTAAAGTCGAAAATAAATATAAATATACATCGTAGAAGAAAAGGAAGTCGCGGAAGTAAATTTTCCGCTTTCCCGCTTTTTTATGAACAATTTCCCAAAAACTCATTATGATAAAGAAGCGAAATGCAGGGAAGGAAAGTTGCTGCTTAATATCGGATATGGAACAAAAACTTTATCCGAAAGGAATAATTTAAAAGGAAAGGCGCCGTTCACAACTTTCTGCAGCAGCAGCATCTGTTCCGTATTCAAATCGCGTCTTTCGTTCGCAATTTGAAACTTTTCGGATCGAATGGATATGAGAAAAACGGGGACCGGGGAGGCGACAACGCCTCGCCCGAATTTTCTAATGCTAATGAAAATTTTCTTTTTCCTTCGCAAAATCCCCGGGACGCTCCGCTAAAGGTAAAAGAGTGAAAAACGATGGATGGACGTCAATCCTCCATGCACGCGCCCATTTTTCACGTTATTAATGTCGGGGTTTGGGCGTTCGCGTCGACGATCAAATTCGCACGAGGAATTTTATTTAAAAATAAAATATAAATAAATAGGTATGAAATTTAATTTCTCGTGATGTGATTGTCGCGATATGAAAATCGAATTTTTCCAGCTTGCGATCCTTGGATTCGGAACGCTTTTTTTTTTTGGGTGAGCAGCTCTGACGCTGTCATTAAATTTCATTCGTATTCGCAAAGCGATGTTAAATGCGTTAATTTTATTCCGCCATCGGATACGTTTATATTGCAAAAGATTTGAGTTTGAAATTTTATGGAATTAACATTTGGAAATATTAAAAAATTGCTAAAGATAAGTGATTTTGTAAATATGCGTCGTGATGTACATCTCACAATCGGGGCCAATTTTCAAAATTTTTAACTAAATAAAAATGTTTAATTTTCAAGCACTAACATTTTTTAGACGTTAATATTTTAAAGAGCTTGGAAGTTATTTTAACTCCTCGGACGACGAAAATATTTATTCTCCATATGAGCACATCTTTAAAAATATGCTCTGGCTTTTGGTACCTTTCAAAATTAATAGTTTAACTTCTTTTTCTCGGCATATTTCGGGATTAAGATTAATTTTTGGGATTGACTTAATCTAATTTTTTTTATAAAATGAACCTTATATTCCAGGAGATTATTAAAAATGTATTAATGTTAGTGGGCGTATTATATTTTTTCAGAATTTTATTTTCAAGAATGCTTTGTAAGAAGGAAATTTTAGTTTATTCCAATAGTCCATTAGGGTTAAAATGAATATTTAATTTCCCTCCCTCTTCTCATTGCTTAAATAATAAACCTGTTAAAATTTAAAAACTGTCAGAAGCGTTATTTTATAATATAGAATTTTAATGAAAAATTTATAAAAATGTGTGGAAGTAAAAGGTGCAGCGAACTACAATGGTATACTTATTTTAATATTTATGCACCGAAACAACTTGTTTTAGGTTATAGAAATAATTTATCAGAAAAAAAGAGATTTATTACGTCTGTAATGGTGTCTAGCCAAGGCGGGGAAAGTTCTAATCGTTTAAATATTAAAAAGTTATCCCACGTTCCAATTTCAGTGACGCAGATACAAAAACAATATTAAACAGTAAAAAATATTATTTGTATATTATCTTAAATATAAATATCATCTAAGATAATGGAGTGCAAACGTTATGAGGTAAATATTTCATGTCTTCATAGACTGATATAAATATGTTATGATTTATCGTTAGATTATGAAGATATATATTTACGTCTAGAGAAGTTTGTGCACTTAAAATTTCAGCTTATTCCGTACTGTTAATACACATTTTTACTTATTGTTATGATGGTTTGATGATTGATTGAAATTGCTATAAATATTCGGAATGGCTTCGGCATTCGTTAACTTGATAATATGAACTTTTAATAAATGTCATTATAACGGTAAATTTAGGTTTCACATATTAAACTTTTATTTTTTAATAACTTAAAAAATCATTATCATATATTTTATGGTCATAATTTATGTTTGGACACTTAGCCTTTAGTTATCGACGTAAAAAACCGTCTGATATATTGCGATGTTCAAACAAAGCGGAAAATTTAAGAAAAATTTCAAAATTTAGGAACAAAACCGTCCCGCGTTTCATACAAATTAGCGATTCCGACTCGTAAATTCAAGAAGGTGGCTTCCAATATTTGCTTTTCAAGCTCTTAATACTTGCACGAGATTTTCATACCATTTTCTCCTCTACCACCAGTTATGTTCCATATGCAAATTATTGCCGATACGATAAAATGAGGGAAAAGTAAAATGCATTCCCCTGTCCTTTTATGACTTTTTGAAAAGCTTTTTTTCCTCCGGAAAAATATGAATTCCTCCCACTGTTCAATCAGATATGTATGAAGCGACACATGGATCTACACTATATCTCACCCATTTTTTTATGGTGCGGAATCAAACGAGAATTTTACGCATCAAACATTTTTCATTCTTTTTTAAGGAAAAATAAAAATGGTAAACACGCATAATTTGCCATGGGACTTATAATCTCTCGTTTGTTTTATCCCAGCATCCTAAATATCATCGTTAACAATACCGTTACGATATGTCTTCAAACGTCAGATACTGACATGCCTAAAAATTTTATATGCAATCCTCAAAAAATAGTATCCTCTCTCATAAACTGATAACCTATTTTTTTTAACAATATCGATTTAATTTATCTAAACAGTATGAAAAGGGGAAAATGTTATAAGTACAATTCGAAATACCATGAAAAAATTTTACTTCATTAAATAACACAAATTTCTATTTTGAAAGCTGAGTAAATAAATTAGAATTATATATATCATAAACATGAATAGCTTTTCAGTTTATTCGTTTAAAATCTCTTTACACAATGTGATATAAAATTTATTTTACTTTAAAAGATTATTTATTGCACCTCAAATTACAATACTGTCTTTTGAAAATTTCCTAGTTTTAAAAACAAAAAACAAATGCCATATCGGAGATCTACTTAAATGAGAATATTGAAATCAGTAATTTTGTAAAACTTCAGTTTACTAACAAATAATTTCGAGCACAAAACATTTAAAAATGAATGAAAATTGATAAAAGATAAGTGTTGTCTGAAGAAAATACAATATACACTATTCATCTTCATGTTTATTTCTTTCATATACCGAATAACAAAGTATTTCACCTTACAAGGTATTATTTTCGTAAGTAGTATATTTCTGAAGATTAATGATTACCATAGCACGGACTCACGGTTGTCGACAAATTCCGAATTTGGCCCACGGCTTTTATTGTCACATATCAAACGTGCTTTGAGTAACCACGAGCAATCATTCAATATTCATAACGGACATAGTTATATTAATAATATGTATTACATTGAAGAGCATGTAAAATTGCATTATATAATTCCAAACAAATCATAAGAATTAAAAAATAAGAAAAATTCTTAATATTTTCTTACGTGACAGACTTGAAAATCAGTTTCCTGAAAGCAAAATTTAAAAAAATAAAAAACCATAACGAAGACTGTGGAATGAACTTTTATGTTAAATCGGAATTTTGTGAATTGCCCCCTTGGATAAGCAAATGGAATTGAAAGCCGGTTTTGTGCAAGAAAAATTTACGAAAGTTATAAATAGATGAAGCATATTTTTGTAATGCATAAAGGTTGTTCTTTTTTAACAAGAAAGAATTTATTATTTGGCCAAGCCGTTCGCGATCTTTTGAAAAAATTGAACGAATGAATAATTATTTCTCTCCCAGAATTTCATTTTCCGCTCAAATTTCCCCGGAAATAACGTCATTATAGGGAAAATATTTTACCTTTTAATGGCGTGATTCGATATGGCCGAATTCGAGGACATTCGGCGAGGAAAAGCACTTTGAGCATTTGAGTTTCGCGGCGCGAGGCTCCGGGAAATTTTTCCGGGATTCGGAAAGGCAAAATTGGGTGACGGAGAATTTTCTCCTCTCCCAGATGTGCGAGAAACTTTGCCAGCGTGGAACCGGGTCTCGGCCTAGGCAGGAGACATACCGGTGCTCGCCGAACGAGAGAAAATACCCGGGGGGGGAACCGCAAAAGCGTTTATCGAGGAATCCCCGAGCCCGAGGAAAACGTAACAAGAGCGGAAAGAAGAGCCACACCCTCGAGGAATCGGATAAAAGGAAGCGGAAGAAGGAAAATGCAGACGTTAAGAGGAAAGTGGAATGAAAATCGGAATATGAGATGAGATGAGGTTTTTGGAGGCTCCGGGAATTGGACTTTCATCGATCCGGGAGCTTTTCCCGCTGATGAACGATCGTTTCCAGTCACGTCCCGGAAGTTTCGAAATTTCCTTTCTTCCTCCGTTCCGCCCATGCCCTGCAGAACCGCCTTTTGAAAGCCTGCCAGATTAATCTCACAGAAATTTATTTTTCCTAATAACTTTCCGTTGCGTTTTGGCAGAAAAAAGGAGATGGCCGCCTGAAAATAAATTTTAAATTCCGACTCCGAACTTCTGCGCCATTCTCGGTGCAAGTTAATATTTTTTTTTCTTTTTTTTTTCCTCCGCCATAAAAGCCATAAATATAAATTATATTTCAACTTAATATTGAGATTACGCTCCAGAAACTTGATTGCAGCGAAAGAATTTCAGCTGATTTTCGAATTAAATCCAACTCATTACGATGTTCAGTGCGTGTTAAGCGTTCCCGATCTGGTATAGATTAAATTTTTCTCGACAAAAAAAAGGAAAATAATATTAAACGATCATCAGTAATAAATTTACGCGAAGCGCTCCTCCCGAAATCGCAAATATAATTTGCATAAATGCAAACGTAGAAAACTTGCAAGAGATTTAACATTGGAAATCCTAAAAACCCAATGTTTAATCTAAAAATTCCGATGGTTTTAAGGTATTTTAAGGTCGGAAGTCGCTCTTAAGGAAAATTAGTGTTGTTTGAAATTTGAAATATCGGAGTTTTCTTTTTTTTTCGCAAAATGAAAATTCATTCTAATGCTTCTTTAAGCGTGAGGAGATAACAAAAACGCACGCTGTTGTTTATTATTAATCAGTTACTATACGAGCAACCAAATGTCTTGCACAATGTTAAATGAGTTTTTTCCAAAATTTTTATAATGCTGTCTGTTAAAAATAATTTTTTATTGGGACGGAGCTAAATTCCGCGTGCAGAGCCTTGAAACTGTGATGAAAATTAAAATATTTTCGGTTCCATAAATTTCGGTATAGGCTGTAAATTCATATCATAATTTTTTTCAAACTGTCGTTCGAAAAGCTTTGACAAAGGCTGAATCGAGTTTTTCCTTTATAAAAATATGCCCGCTTAAAGACACAAGAATAGGAGTCCCTTGCAATTCGGGGCGTGTAAATGAGATTGAGGGAGTGAGTTTTAAAAGCTGTCTTGCAGAGTCCTGAGGGAACGAAATCCGGTCCTGCGCAAAAACCGCAACTTCTCCACGTTAAACCCAATTTCCAGGCTACCCTTCTGTTTGGCTCGTTGATCCCCGAACACAAGTAAAACTGGCAAAACCGCATTCGAGCCCGATTCAAGATAATGTTTTACGTATTAAAATCCTTCGTTCTACAAATCGGAAGAAAAAAAAATTTTTTCCCATAAAAAAACCGATGGTCCTTAAAATAATAATCATGCACAAGCAGAAAAAATATCACGGAGGAAAAGTTAGACGCTTGAGATACAGCTCATGATGAAAATACGGAGGCCATGTTAATTAAGCTGGAAGACCCGGATAAGAAAAAAAGGAATGAAATTGAGGCTGAATTTCAAGGCAGGAAAGGTTTATGAATCCCATAGCTGTACTTAGTTGTTCTTCTGGGGAAAATGATTTTTTTTAATTGAAATAATCAAGAGCCTTCCAGCAAATCCAGTTATTTTCCCTCAACACCTCAGGCCTTTTGAAAAACTGTTCTCTTTTTATGTCTCGTTCCTCGTTAGAAAAAATTGCCCATAATTAAGAGGAGCGAGATTAGGAAAATATTCATTCAAATGAAATTGCAGAGAATAATCTTGAAGAAGTGCAGGCTGGCTTAAGACAGCATGAATGGAAGGGATTATTACCGGGCAAATGAGAAAAACTTGCGAGTAAAAATTTCAAAGTTGCAGAAGAAAAAATAACAAGTTTGCCAAAATTATGCTCTGATAAAAAAACTGAAGTGTGATGCATAAGGAATGCCCAGCGAAAAATCTTATATTTGTCGTTCATCTATTCAGTCCTTAAATTTCCAACCGGCATTTGATGTGTGTTAAAATGTGAGACATGTTTTCAATTAGAAAAGATGTTGAAATGAATGACACCTAATTCACATTGTTATTCAGACGATGTAACGAGACAATAGGGAATAAATCATATCGACGAAGATGACTGAAACACATTGAATGCATATTAATGATTTGAAACTCAAAGAAAAAAAAAAAGGAAAAAATTTTAAAATTCGTTTCAAATTAAGCCTTCATTAATCTTTGCAGCTTATTGACCTTTCGTGAAAATATTTTGTGAATCTCCGAGCACGTCATATAACAATCGCTTAAATAATAGCGGAAAAAAATTTCATCTAAAAGCTAGTAGTACGTCATTATTGCATAAAATTTAAAAAAAAAGTTTGTTAGGTAAAAAATCAGACGATGGCGAATATTTCTTCCGTTTATTTGGCATTCGTGGTAGCTCCGAATTTTCAACTATTTTTTAATGACAGATCCACAGTTTCATCAAATTTCAAAAGATTTTTAAATGAAAAAAAAATTAATAAATTAATTAAATATTAAAGCGTATAATAATTAAGATATTCGGAAATTTGCCTTCGCATTCGGTATTTTATGCAATAAGGCATAGGATTATAAAATTAATAAACTGAATCAATTTCGGTCAAAAAGATGGAACAATATTTTCATGCATGTAGCAGCACGAAAGAATAATTTGTCTGGTGCCGGTAAAGAGAATCATGTAACCGAAAAGCGGGAACACACGGTGCGCCTTTTGAAAATATCTATGGCAGAAGCACGGTCACTATATATTTTATTTTAATATTTTAGAAAAAAAAGTAAACCCGATTCGTAAATTATCGCACGGAAAACGAAGAAACCGGTAGTGTGGAGACCGAGAAGTTGAAGGCGACAGTCGGACGTTGAGAACCCTTCGTATGGCACAATGTCCACTTTTAAAGACAATCACGTTTCTCGAAGGAGATACAAATTGCTTCCATTTAGTCGGAATAAATGATTAAGGATGATGTTATTTGGGGGGGCCGTTCAATGGACAGGTAAAGGTAGAGAGAAGGAATTGCAGACCACACGGATTCGTTGTCAATGCGAAAAAACGGAACCGCATGCCAAGCCGTGGAACAAGATCGATGATTGATTGGGAATCGTGCAAAAATCATGTACTGCATTTTGAGATATTCACGAAATCATGAATATCTCATATCAATAAATCATGACGCAAAAATCACGGCGATTTTGAGATATTAATTCCACGTTGATGGCGGATCGCTTGGCTTTCGGAAGAATCATCTTTACCGTCTGATTAGGCGAGAATTGTCGAATTTACTCTCTCAGACATTTACGCATCGGCCAATTTTTAAGATTTTCTGTTTCCGCTTCTAACCCAGAAGCTTTTTGAAAACTGGAAGTTTAATCCTTCAGTCGGGATGGCGCCAAGTTCTGTCTTACTGTATGAATTTTACTTTGATTCCTGCGTTAACCGATTTTTATTAGATCTCCTGCTAACCGCAGTCATTAATTTTTTTTTCGGGTTCACAGTCTTCTCCCTGCCGTCTTTGCTGAAGGCTTTCAGAATTTGGAGAACGAAATTTAAAAAAAAATAAAAATGCTTCTTACGTTCAATTTTTTTATTTCCCACATTTGCCGTTGCTGTTAGTGCTATTATAAAGTAAATTTTAAAAAGGTCTGTCGCATGACTGGGTGGAGCATTTAATAAGTGAATATGTGCAGTATAGATTCAAATAATTTCATATTAGACATGGATCAAAATTGACTTTTTGTTAAGTTCTTTCTCGCCATGTAAAACTGCAAGATCTGACTGTATTTGTGATTTGACTGCCTTATTTTCTCTATTAAATATTCAAAATTCTTAAAAAAGACTATAATTTTCGTTAAGACGTGATTGTTGCGGATGAATGGACATGAATATTGGCTGAAGTTCCTGACAGCAGAAAGAAATTTTTTAATTACAGAATTGTTAATGATATTCAGCGTAGTATGTGTATGATTTGGTGGGACAAGAACTGAAACTAGAAAATCAGTTAAAAATTGTAAAATTATAAAATTCGATTTACTCCATTTAGATTAAACTGTTCTTATTATTAGCAAATGTTATATAAAATAACTGAATATCTTACCTTTCGCTGCTTAAAAATCTATCATTTAACCGAAAATATTTCATACATTTTTTTTCCAGTCTCAGATGCTAAAACATGAAAATAGGAGAAATCGGAAGAGAATATTATTCGGCTTCAGCAGTTTGAGCCCATAAATCATGGCTTCAATATTATTCTAAATGAAGTTTCACTCCCTTTGTTAGCTTCTGAAAGCATTTGAATAAGAATAAGGTTTTTGGAATGGAAGGGTTTCATCTTTTTCGACAAAATCTCACCCTGTATAGTATTATAATAATAAAAAATTCATTGTATTCGGGAAATTTCACTTTTCTTTTATTTTGCGCAACACCACCAAGTGTCAGTTTTATTAAGAAAAGGGTTAAAATTTCAAGAGAAAAAAATGTCCATATAGTTTTTGAATATTGTTTGAATGTGAAAGATATTTATTATTCTGTTGTTGAAAACAACATTTACGTAACTAATGACCAAAAAATTTAACCTTCAAAAACGGGGTGTGAAACACTGGAAATTATGTGCATTTTAATATATAGTTCAGCTACATTTTTAATAATTTTAATTTAAAATATTTTTAGCGATATAAATAGCTTTAAATGATCACATTTATACCTTAATCCTGAAAATTTAATCTTTTGATTTGCAACAATCTGCAAATGCATAAAAACCCAAATCTTTTATTAGCAGACAAAAACACTGTTATAAAAAAAAAAGAATACAGTCATGTCAACTAAATATCTAAATTAATGCTAATTCCAATACAGTATTAGTGTTAATGAAAATATTTTAAATATGAAATTATATTCGGTATTAACCACTTCAATTTTTCTGTAATGTTTCGTTAATAAAGACTTCAAAGCATTTGAAGCAGGTTTTCAATAAAGGGAGAGTCCTGAAGGATAAGACCAGCCTTAATAAGAGAAAGCCTTCGCACTCGGTTTTAAATGATGTCGGGCATTATTTCAATTATTTAAGGTGATTTGAAATGTAGTCGTGTTACTGCATTTAATTTAAATACTCGTTAAAGCGTTGGAGACTAATATTAGCAGGCAACTGGTTTTCTTTTATTTTGTATATAAAACCATAATATGCAGAAGATTCTGGACAGCACTTTTGTTAATAACATTTCTTAAATCAAAAAAAAATATATATATATGAACTTCTTCGTTCACAAGATGTGGTCGTCTAAATATTTCTTCATTTTGTTACTTTGGCTGAAGACTTAAGCTTAGTTTACTTAGAGTTCTAGCTTCATTCATAATGTATTATAAAAAGAATATTATTATAAAACATCTTCCAAACTTGAATGTCACGTACAATACTCTCAAGCCTAATAGGTGAGCGACCGGATTGTAATTGTGTACAGAACGCAATATATCTAAGTGAAATTCTTGCTAAAATTTACTTAGTCCTCAAATAAACAATAATATATTTCCGTATAATCCATATAATTTTTTAAAATATTTCAAACTTTACATAATCTACAAGTTGCCATAAATAAAGATTAAATTCATTTTTCAAACGAATATTTATAGAAAATGCGTAAAAATATGAGTCTATGAATTTAATACTATAGCAAATAATGAAAAGATGATAGTCAACACTTAATCTGATTAAAATCCTATTACATAATTTATACATTTAAGTAAAATGAATTTTATCTGTTATTTGAATCGAATTTACCTTGCCCGTAGGAAATCTTCAGCGTGAAGATTTTTACATTAAAAAATTTCTAATTTTTTTCGTAACAGAACGGTTTCTGTCTTAACATATTTTAACTTTTACATATTTTTCAAAAGAAAATTATTCAAAAGGATAATTTCTGAATAATTAGCTAGAACTGAAAGACAAACAATAAATCCGATTCATCAATAATTTCAGGCCCAAAAATTAAATGCTGCTTACGAGCTTTTATAATTTATTAATTTCAGTAAGGAAAGTGATTTTAAATAATGTCAAATTTGTTTATTTCAACAAACTGCGAAAAAAATTTAAATTAGCTAATGTTATAAAGTTATAATGATCTTGCTATTCATTCCGTAACAATGTGCAATCTTTCTCGGCACGTTCGGTGATTTTGAATATTCAGAATTTTGAGATATAAAAAATGACATTTCGACTAAATTTTAAAATGGTTTTTATTTCCTGACCAGTCATTTGGTTGAATTTGTTGCCTGAAAGCTGAAAATATTATCGCAGACTTATTTTCACTTTCCGACTCTTGTAACTAAAATTTTAAATTAATATCACAAGTACTTATAAAAAAAATAAAAAGTATCAGAAGTTTCCGTATAAGACACGATGAAATTAATATAAAGCTCTGCCGTTCTCAAGCTCCTCTCAAGCAATATACGATTCTTTATTTAAAATTAGGAGAAAAAATGTTATGATTGGATAACCACATTGATGTTTCAAATGTCATATAAATGAATTTTGAGCGATACTGAAGGCTGCAATCTTATAATTTCCAGTCAACAAATCTGGTTTAAATAATACATCTTCAAATAGAGGAATTATGTTATGTATAATAATGTGATAACTCACCGGAAAGTAATATAAAAAAATTATCAAAAAATCACCAAATATATGAACAATGTGCAATGGCGGTTCACCCTAAAATGTGGCAAATCTCAGCTGTAGTTTTAGTCCACGTTAATTTGCACTGAATTTTAAATGAAATGGTCCACAGCAAGCCGTGTCAGTAATTCAGTAAGGGAGTCGTCTTTACGTACAAGATTTTTCGGTAAATAGAAATAAAGAACTAAAAGATGCTGGAGTAAAGCCGTAATAATTCAATAAAGGAACAGAAATATGATTTCAGTTATGAAATATTTTAATGTTTTGATGATGAAAACAATTAACGCGAATAGCGGATTGGCGTTTCGTATTGTCGGATTCGTTTCAAAGAACAATTTTTAGATGAAGTAATCGAAGAGTAACGGAATGTATGGAAAAAATGATGTGACTCTGCAATTTTAGTCTAAACAAATTTTAAATCAAACGATTTCCATATCTTTGATTCTGACAGACTATAAACATCAAGAAATGGTCGAATATCAATTGGTTAAATAAACCAGATTTCAAAAAGAGAGGTTTGAAAAAATTTCATTTGAGTGATTCTTTAATTGAAAAAAATAATTGTAGGCATTGAATATTCTGAAAGTAGTGCCACAAAAAAATACATTTAGTATTTAGTGGCTGTGTAATAAGCATTAATGACCAAGATAGAGATATAAAAACATAAAAATTCGCTTTTTTTTTTGAATATCCAAATTACTTTAATGATGTTTTTACAAATTTTTTGATTTTCTAATTGAAGATCCCACTTTCGAACGGGGCCAAAATCCGAAGACTTATGTAAAAATGTTTTTTAACAAAAGTAATTACAAAAAAAGTGTTTTCACAAAGAAATGAAAGAAATTCCATTTTATCTATTTGTAAATGAAAACGATGTAATAAAAAATGAAAATGATGTAAATTTCGTTGATTTGTCAAATACACATCTTTTCAATGATCGCACAGTATTTTACTGCCTCGAATGGGTTACGTCATTTAAAAATTGAACTTGTGCTCCTGCAAATGCTCGTTTCATTACAGATGGATTGATCTTTCGTTATCGCTGATCCAAGAACATATGTCACACGGGGAGACACTCTTAATGGTTAACCTTTCTTTAATATTTTTCAAAAAAATTTAAACAAAGGTACTTTTCCCACATCAACGTGTCATCCTTTTCATCAGATACGTTAAATTCCCATGCAGAATTTTATTCGAATAGTATACAATTCGATACAAGAGAAAGATTTAATTAAATTTTTTTTCTCGGAAGGTTTTTTTTTTTTTTATCCTGCCCATTGTGCATTTCGCTTAGGATAATCCATTTAATGCAAAGAAAGATCCACTTAAAGAACATTTTTTTCATGGGAATGCCCAACTGAATGCCGGACATGAAAACTTCCATGCGGGAGTTTATTTTCAAGCGGGATTATCCACAACTACATTTATTAAATTTCAACTGAAACGGGTTGCGAAAGGTGGAATTAATGTGCTATATCCTTTATTAGATTGAAGAGACCACAGTGAAGTTCAGTGCTTAAATTTTTTTGTCAAATGGGATGAAAGGTAATGCTGGTTGTGTCTATTCTAATACCAAAAAGCGAAAGCGGCCTTATATTGAAATCGAGTTAGAGAATTTGCATTTAGACTTATTACATTAATCGCAGTAAAATACTCTGCCTTAAAAGGGATAATAAAATGCATGCCCTACACATTTAGGTGATTAATTGCTTTTTAATTTTATTTGGCCTTCCCGAATTATGCACAATCAAAACATGGTTAAAAAAATATAGAGAAATAAAATTTTGTATGTTCTCATACATATTAATTTGCATGCGACGGAAATCGAAAATTACGGATTAAGCAACGGGTTTAGGATATCATTTTTATTAGTTTCATCCCAAATCAATGGCGATTCTTAATTTTTTTTTTAGCAAATTTCGTAAACATTTCTAATTATATTCACTAATTCATACACTTAATCGAAATATGACATGTAAATCGTTTTAATAAAGTATTGATCTTTCAGGTCGCAGCATATGATCGACGCACACATGGAAAACACATCTACGGGAAGCAAAAAACGGAGAAAAAGAAGCTTCTTTAAACGATAATTTTATTATAAATGTGCAATATCTAATATATATAGATATTTTAGCTGTCTACTAATTCATTCATCCAAATAACCATTGCTGAAATTATTCAGACATTTCAAACGTTACAAGAAACCAGTATCAAATTAAAACTTCATCCAGTCCTAACAAAATGATAAAATTATCATGTTATTACTAAAAAAAAAAGTGTAAATATTCATAAAATAGCATTATTATTATCGTTTGCAATTGTGATAGTTTTCAGTTTTTGAAAATAAAAATAAATAATCATTGCCCATAAATTATTTAAGAAAAAAATTTAGATTAGATGTAACTAGTTTTTCATATATAATTCGAAAAATGTTATATTTTTATGTGACACCCGAAACAGGGATAAAAGTTAGACACATGCAAAAGAAATGGAAATTCATTTTAAATAAGTTTATACCAGTTTCTAATTTACAAGAACATGCTGCCTTTTATGTATGTGGTTATTCGATGTTCCATATCATCAATCACAGAAGTAGGTAGTTTCAAACAACCATATTTTTTTTTTCGAAGATCTTAAAAGAAAGAATAAAAAGTCCCGTCGGATAGTAAGGAGAAATAAGCGAAATCCTGCAGTGAAAAAGTGCAGAGAATCATTATCTACAAATCGTGATAAAAGCGATTACAGGAGACAAGAAAAACGACCAAAACGGTAATGAAAATTAATATAATATGGTGGGACATAAACGGTCGTGGCAGTTAAATTAAACACATTTTACTGTTTTTATCATTCAAAATACATAGTAAAATACTTATGGAATGATAAAATTGAATATATATATATTCAAATGAAGCAAGAATAATTTAACATAATTAATTGTATCGTCGCGGGTATTGCATATATCACGAGTGACATGCATTAAAGTTTTCCTTTTTTGTTGGTCCGATGTCCAAATACGGCTCAAATTTGTTTGGCACAAGATAAAGTACAAGAAAAGAGGTTTCGCGTTTGGATTCTTCCTCTCCACATGTAAATGTCAATTTAAACATGATGGGGCTTACTCTAGTTGGTTGTAAATCAAATATTTTATAGTTATTAATATTCTGGAGATTTGATTTTTTTTTTCTTTAGGTTCTCGTTTAACGCGGAAAGTAATCGCAAAAGCCTTTTTTCCACGGTAGAATTCCAGTTTTACACGATCTGTCGGACAGTTTTGAAACCTTTCGTGAGAAAGGTTTTCCAATTCGCGAAAAAGGCGACCTCCCCTCGCGAAAGCACGAAAATTTTCACCTTCCCACTAAAAATCAATTCACTCCGATCGATTTCGTGTATTCGAGTAAAAATCGGGAATACGACTGTGAAAAAAAAGGCCCTTTTGGG
>JAOWBB010000005.1:3384564-3485034 GCA_028565995.1 Ricinus marginatus
ATCAATTCACTCCGATCGATTTCGTGTATTCGAGTAAAAATCGGGAATACGACTGTGAAAAAAAAGGCCCTTTTGGGGAAGGCCCCACTTACAACTTATGTCCCATCCTCGATTTTGTGCATTTCTAATGATTGCTCCCACATATCACGTATAAATGCGGTAAAAAGCTGTTACGTAAAATTGGGGGTAACTTACCGAGCTATATTATTAATTGGACGGCTCACAATGTCGAGATTTAGTGGACCTGTCAGAAGGGGGTATTTGTCCTCAAGAAATACTACGAGAAAGTGGTTTCTGTTCGGTTAAGGCAATAAAGATACTTTAGGTTATCGATTAATGAGTTTTTTTACCTTGGATGACTCTCCATGAGAAGAAAATGAAAATTTTTCCATTAAAGATAGACTTTAAAAAGATATAGGGTTTTACATTATCTTACGGCCAGCCAACGTTTACGTTAATCTGACTTGCATGTATGGCCAAAGGAAGATGCCTCAAAATATCGGCGGCAAAATATTTGAAAATCATTAAATTAAGTGCTAATATTTCAAATGTGATTTTACTTTAAATAGAACGAATAATATTATATTGCTTTGGCAATCGCGATTTATTAGACAAAGATTTATTAAAGTTATTATTTATCGTAGAAATCTTTTGGTTACTCGAAAGTTTTAATATTTATGCATTAGTAAGAACCTGACTCAGCTCCAGCTCCCGTCGTGAAAATTAATATCAAATTTTAGGTATTCTATAAGAAAATAATTTTTCAGAGTTTTAATAAATAAAGATTTTATTTGTGACATTTCGTTAGGAAACTGAGATGAGGACGAACCCCCTCCAGATTTCCGCTCGGTATTGATTTCATCACATGGTGGGGCTGCCGGGGGAAAGCATATTACACGAGGGGAATCGCGGCCATTGTTCCCTTTCTTACTACGTGAATCAGAACCGGATTCCCCTCCGTCTTCCCGCTTTCAAATTAGCGGTCAGACATCTCGTAAAAATTTCGCATTCGCCGCGGGAGTTTTTCCTCGCGGGCCCTTAAAACGCAAAACCTGAAAACCAATTAATATTGAAAACTGAAATTCTTATTGGGAAAAAATATTTTTTTGAAAATCCATGAGAACTATCACCATCTGTGAGTGATTTGCCTAACTATTTGAAATTATTGATGGCTGCCTTTTCGTGATTGGTCGATGACTGAGGAACCATTTTGATATAGTTTAACATAATTTATGAATTTCTTTCTCTGCGGCCAATGGCCGAAGGGGCGAGAAGAAAGAAGGCGTGGCTTTTACGTTGTAAGCTGAGAATTTTAGGAATTTTAATTTTTAACCGACCAAGTTACCGGGCCCGAAATGCCGTGCTGCAAGTTTCCTTTTCAGTCGCGTAGCGAAGCAATTCATAACGAAAAAAAAATCATCTGTCTATTTCTTGCTTTTAAAAACCCTGCAAGTTTTTATTTTTGCTTTATGAAAATCACCACGTCAACGATAACGACAATATTGCATTAATTAATTGATTAAAAATATATTGTATTAATGACGTAAGCACAAAATGATACCCACGCGATAGATAATTATATCCTCGCTAGTCGGAGAGAAATCTATATTTTGTTTAAATATAATGCAAGTCTAAAAAGTATTTTAAATCCCTCACGTTATTAATAAGTGGTTACAGCATTCAAGCATTCTTAGTAAATAATAAAAAATATTTGTAATTAGTTTAATAAATTATATGATTATGTCATATGATTTTCTGGAAGGCAAGGCAGTGTATCTGAATGAATAATGATTAAATATAATGACTGAATATAAAATTAGTCTAAGGTATTTGCAAATAAAATAGAGAATTATAGTTCAACGTGAGAATCTAACTGTCACATATTCAAATTTTACTGACTTTTACTATTCATTTGCCGTTGACGAAAAACGTAGCTGCACATAAACTTCTTGTATATATTCCGAAACGTTTGAGGGCTAATAAATGCCCGTTTATGCCTTCTCTATCTTCTGCAGGCAAAAATTGCCAGCGGCTTCCCCGGTCCTGTCTTTTTTATGGAATCGGCGAATTATTCAATTTTGGGTTGCCTTTAAAAATCTATTTTTTTTTTTTTTTTTTTTTTTTTTTTTTTTTTAAAGGTAAAATTCCTTTTGAGTTTATCGTTACTGATGCATCCATCATAAACTTCGGATGACTTCACCTAGATGAGATTGAGAAAGGATCAATACATTCGTAGATATCGGTTTTTTATTTCATTTTTCTCTGTTATGAAGGAAAAATGCTAGAAACATTCACCGAATTTTCCCTTTTCAAGGATTAAGCAGAGGACCCGGATGGGAGAAGTATTTGAGTTTGATTCAGCAACGCGGAAAGTTTTCGCGGCAGAAAAACTACTGCAACATCCTTTAGACGGAAATAATTCCCGGCATTAAAGCTGTTCACCGGGATTTGGCATTAATACAGTTGCTCCCATCAATCACGCGATATTTCACACGAAAAATCCTCGTAATGTGCCCATACGTACTTCGGTTAATCCCATGCAGAGACACAGCGGAATGCTTCTGATCCCGCGTTATTTACATTTTGTCCTAGCTGAAGCTGCGAACATCAAAAGTGCACTTCACTTGGTCGATGACTAATGAGTATTTCGCATGGAGAAAGAGACAGAAATCCTGTGATCGGAGCTTACAAAGAAGCAATAAAATTAACCGCAGGACATAGCAAACCACGGGTTGTGATCTTACTATCAGGATAAACATTTTGTGATCGTAAAAAAATTTTATTGCTGCGAAAATTGATTTATAACTATGAAAAAAACAATATAACTATTAATTTTAAAGTTGTAGAAAGGAGCATGACACTTTATAGATATTTTGTGTTCTTTGCCGATTTTTCGATGTTTGAAAAATTTCAACAGTCGGATTCCCGTTACTAAAAATCTTAGGAAACGAGAAAATGTTTCTCTCACAATTGGAATACGGTAATTAAAACATTCTAAGTGTGTTGGAAGAATCAAAAGACAATGCATTGTCGTCAGGAGCATTGTTTCATACATTTTTACAACATCGCGTTATAATACGAAGTTTAAATTTTTCCTTTCTTTAATGCAAATCCCCAAAAAAAATCAGTTCGTCAAAATGCGACAGCAGGTATCCACAGATCCGTGAACCTGTTAACGACCCGGGCGACAGGAAAGAATAGGGATATTCTGGCGGAACACAAATCGTGTACGGGAAGACGTAGCAACCGATCACTCATAATAGATTTGCTTTAAAATTGTGTCGAAATAATCTCTGTAAGAACAGAAAATTGTAATCGAGAAAGAACAAGGCTTGCTCGCGTCGTCCTTATAATATCTTAAATTTTGCGCAAAATTTGCTCATTCAGTTTCCAAATCGAAAAACCCGAAAAGGCTATTAGGTCATCAAACTATACTCTGCAAGCAGTTTGCGAACTGAGCAACAGTATATTTGAATCCGAAAAATCTTACAGACTGTTCAATGTCAACGATTTTCCAGCGTGTGTCAAAAAAGCGGGGTTATTTGCATATTTTTTAGTTTCTCCGATTAAAACATAATGTTTTGTAATGGTAAAAATAAAACATAAGCTTTAAAACAAGAATACAGTGATGGGCAAATAAAGATACGCATTATCGTTGTAAAAAAAACTAATATATAGTCCTTCCAGGTACTGTTTCTTACACGAATGGTAGTTGAATCCAATTAAAGGCGTCGTTTTCTGTACAAATCGACCCTCTGCTTGCAGACGTTCGTTGCGGAGGATGCGAAACGTACAAAACTCGATTCTCGGTGGTAACGAAATGCGAGAACCGGTCAAAATAAATGTCAGTTAGCAACATTTCTGAAACGTCGAACGTGGAAACGAATTTTCCTCTCTTCCGTCGCAACTCCGTCAGGACCGTCAGAAGATCCGCGGCTTCCGGAGAGCTTATCCAGCGGGAAGCCGCTCCAGGAGGGAGGTTCCGGCGTTCGTCGCGTTTCGGATGAAACATTCACTTCCCGATTCGAAGCTCGGCCCGTTGTCAAAGGAAGCGGCGAAGCTGCCGTTCTCCGAGGCGCATTCCCCGCCCGCAAAAGGAAACAGTGAACGGGTGCGGCAAAAATAAAAAATTTGTCGCACGTCTGCGATAACGCTTCGTGCCTTCCACTTCCGATCGGAGGTGACCGGCCGCAAAAGCGAAATAATTTCATTTATCGCCTTTCATTCACCACTTTTTCCGTTAACCATTTTGTTTTATGGTTTTACTACGAGCAACGCAGACTGATACGGACCAAAAGTAGGCAATCAAATGTAAACTAGACGGTGGCAATTTAGGTTAAGAAAAAATATTATGGTCAATAAAAGGACTCATAAATCAGGAAATAAAAATCACTTGATTCCACTATAGCGACCTTGACCATAGTCATCGCCGTCTTGAAACTATAAAAAAACCCTCATAAAAAACGTTACGGTAATTACGTCACAATGTGACGTCACATCCTTCGCAACCGATCCTTCCTTGTCTCCTTCGACCCCCGTGCGTCTAATGTCGCGGGGTGAAAATCCTCGATTAGCCGCCCTGCCCGAGGGGCGACTTGGGATAATTAACAATCCCGCGGGAGGAGAATCGCGACCCTGTCCCCGGCAGACGGGCTTCAGATTTATGGAAACGCAATTAAAGCCGGAAAAACGGTTTTTCCTTAGCTGTTGCTTAATGTAGCAAATGATTAAAATTCCCTTTGGCCACTCTCAAAGTCTTAGACGAAGCTGAAGTGAAAATAACATTGCCCCATATGATTAAACTGATCTTTTTCATTTCAGATCAAATGTATAAAATGTACGAACATTGGAACATTGGAATGCATCAAGTTCCGATTTTCGGTTTATTTACTTGATGTTTTCTTTTTTTTTTCATTAAATTTTGAAACTTATTATAAATGTTTGCTGAAAAATCAGAGATTATACCCTCTTACATATGTAATCCTGTATACACATGACAGGATACGTACTCGGTACTCTACATTCAATTGTTATTTAATGCTGATCACGTAATTTTGATAACAATGCTAAAAGATATTTTTAGAAAAAAAAACGTAAAATTAAGAAGAAAACTCATAAAATCCTCACTAAACATATTCTATTTTCTGATTTTGGTTGACATTTATGCTGATTCATCTGTATCTAGTTTTGCTTGGTGATTCCAAGATTTAAATATATATTCAATTCATATTTTAAAATTTTTTTTTTGCAAGATACTCCCAAGGTACATAAACTTATTCGCACTTTTACGATTATTTCAATTGTTGCAGTAAAATTAAGAAAATATGAAATTTTGTAAATGTATTCACGGCACATACGCTTAAATCGTGACAGATGTAAATTTGTAATTTTTGCTCCTAAAAAGACATGAATTTGTTCACTCCTTTCGTTAAAAACGCCAATATTTATTGTAAAACAAAACAAAAATTGCATTCGACAGTTGCACCGGTACCTGTTATATTCTGATATTGCAAAAAAATTTGCTTGCAAAAATTTCGAAAGAATTTTTTAAATAACAATAATTGTTTTCTAACAGCTTCGGTTTTATTGTCTGTGCGAGATCCGCAATTGAGAGAATAGATGACTAAGGGTCTGGCAAAAGGTTAAGTTAGTTCTGGTGTTTAATTCCGCAGGAAAAATTTTCCCAGACATTATTGTCATGCAAAAATTCCACTACGGTTGAGACTGTTTATGGTCAACTGCAAGGCAATTTCTTCTGTTGAATTTCATGTACCGAAGCACAATGCCCTCTGTTTGCCTCAACTGAGGCAGGCACTATGCCAACGCTCGTATTAAATATGAATCGGAAAATTTCGGATTTTTCTCCCGCATCCGTGAAAAATTTCATTCAGAACTGGAAAATCGGGACATTTGAAAAAGTCTTTTTTAACATTTTAATTCCGCGGGGTGAGGGCTTTTGATTGCGTTAAAAAAGAAAAATTCGCCGCTGAGCCAAACGAAAAGAAAGGAAGGTAGGAGGAGAAACTTTTCCTCCCTTATAAAGCTGCAGGATTTTCAAATCGATCGATGAAAAAGCTGTCGGGGTTCCTTCGAAAGGGCGATCTTGTGTGTCCCCTCCTCGGGCAATCTTCGACAGCGAAAAGGCATTTTCGCTCCCATTTACACAAAATCTGTATTCCGTTTCCACAGTAGCAAACAAAGGATATTTTCGACATCCTGCGGATGATCGCGAAAATAAAATTTTTCGCAAAAATAACAATTTGCCACTTAATTCAAGTAGTGCTAAATTTTAAAATGAAATTATCCTTGAATAATAATTTATTTTCCATGTCATTGACACCGTTTTCAATTGTAATTAGTCCATGCCTCGAACTAGTCTTGATCAAATTGTAATTCGTTAACAGAACCATTTATGGATACATTAAGAACATTTAAGCTATGGATTATGTTATTTTTTACAACTATTTAACTTAATTATGTTTCACTGTGAATTATTAAGTCAGATGCACATACATAAAAAGACTTAGTTTAAAAATGTAAATTTATCATTTTTTTCAATTTATTTTTCTTCATTTCGGAGCACGCAAATATGTCAACTGAGAAAATCTGAAATTTGCTTTTATTATTATATATTGTTATACCGGATATTTCGGTTTTTAAGCAAAATCCAGTATCTTTATGGCCTTAAGAGAATGACGTTTGAGCTGGTAATTTACTAAAAGGGAAGAGATTTTTGTAAATTTTTATCATTTCATTTTCACGACATTAAACAAAAAAAACTGAATATTTCATTCTTAATATGGAATGTATTAATTTATATTCGGCTTTTATATAATTAAAATTTGTATTATAAATAAGCATGTAAAAAATTTAACTTCTTCATTTTAACATATACAATTACATATATATAAATTTTAAGACGCGTCGGTCTTTCCGCACAGCAAAAAAACAGTAAATTTCAAGTCTCCATTAATACTATGTATTACTTGTTTTACAACATTTACAACATACAAGAAACACATAACTTGCTACTTGAATAAATAATAGACTCATAAAGCTTAATATATTAATAAAAACAACCATAAAATGGCTATATATCAATAGTAAATAGGTGCCATGTTTTAAAACATGCAATCACTTTTAATTAATACTTCATTTTACTAATTCATAATACGTACCAAAAGCCGGATATGTAAACAAATGAAAATATCGCCAATAAAATTCATAATGATAGCAATAAATCAAATATTTGCAACTTGCAATGAAAATTATAATGGACCTGTCATATTATGACATTATATTTTGCATTTAAACAAAGCCGATATAGATGTTCCGCTTGTTATATCTTATATATATATTGGATACTGCCACTTACTGGCTATGCGTACACCGACGACTGAATCGAATTATTAACCACTCAGAAGGTTGTTTTGAACTGCACGGGACTGTTTCAAATCACTAACCACCCATGTTTTTAGGTGGCCGATTTTCTATTTCGAATCAAAATCATTGAAAATTATAAAATTCCATGCTACGTTCAAATTCTAGACTCATTTCGTGCCTTTATAGTAAACGCCAAGTATTCGTAAGCGCTAATATTGATTTTTGCTTTATTTGGTTCAGCAGAAGAAACAAAGTCAATAGAGGGGGTATTACTTGAAGAACAAAATGCCACAATCTAGCTAAAATAACATATGGATCTAATCTTTTTCTAAATGCAATTTTCTTCATTAGTAAATTCAACTCATTAACAAAGAAGAAGGTAAAAAATTATCAAAATATTACTGACAAACTTACTTAAATATAAAATATGTAAATAATATATTTTGCTTAAAATATAATATATTAATAAATAGATTGCTAATAAACGCGGGAATAGATGTTGAAAAGTTAGAGAATAAGTAATTAGCTAGCTAAAAGCCACACCATCTTCGCATATTAATGGTCGATTAATGATGATTCTTCTTAATTGCGTCGCAGTATCACATTTGAATGTTCATCCAATTTTCTAATAAAAATTCAAATCCGAATCTCTGGATGACTTCCGTAGGAAAAATTGAGCGCCGTTAATACAAAAATTCTATTAATAGTTTTGAGTTATATTAATGTTTTAAGTGCATCAAACTTACCGATGCACACGCTTAAGAAGTCTCGTAACCGATTTTATCCATCACGATGTGCCTTTCTCTAAAATAAACACAAATAAAGTTGCTTTTACTAGTTGCTTCATTTACCAGTAAGTAAAGGAATTCCGAATAACTGTTTCTCTTCAAACTCGAAGAGAATGATGTAAGTTAGAGCAAATGGAATGCCATTTAAAATTTTAAATAATGCAGGCGACGTTTCATGTAAGATAAAAAGTATAAATGTGTTTAAATAAATATGCATCGTTCATATCGAAAGTGTTTTGAAGTTTCATTTCAAATCATTAAAAAAAATTAAAAAAGAATGTCTTTTTTATAGATCTCATGCTGGGCTAATATCATGGCTTGGCGAACATTTCATTAAAAAAGAATATCATCAACTAAAGTTTATTCAAGGATCAGTGAAAAATTTCATTTAAAAAAATTACACTGAATTTATTTGACGCATAATTTTTGCATAACCTCTCAGAGAAAGCCATTTGTTTGGCGCTGTGCAAACCTCCATATAAAGTTATGGACTATTTATGGGGCCACCAATAAGAGAAATATTTTACGTGAGGTAGATTTTGGAGTGAGCAATAAAACCGGAACTTCGGCAAAATAATTCTTTAAATATATATCTCATAATCCCATTTAAAATGGAACTGTCATTTACCAGTATTTAATAAGATTGTATTTTACTGTTTCAGTGAGGGAATATTTTATTTGTAAAATGCTTTTTTTATGAAAAAAATCGATTGCCGCTATCAGTCAAATGTATGAAATGAATTTTAAAAATGCTTCTATATATATATATTTTAATTATAGGAAACATATGAAGTTTTTTCTTCTATTGAACTTCTGATTAATTTTAACTCTTTACCGTATGTGAAATTGTAATCGCTTATATAAACTAACCATTTCGGAAGTCCCTTCATTTATAATATTAAAATCTGGGAATATTTTTCTCGTTCTCTCCCATTACACAATAAAGACATTACATCGAAGCTTATTTTTCTAAGCTCAACGTCTTATTTCAGAAGCCTGGTTTACAAAATACATCATTTTCCCAATTCACCATTTGCCTTCCTTAATAAAAGCGTTGCAAATGACTTTTTTTTTTCTTCAGATTTAAACAAAGATATTATTTTCCCTTTTCGTTCTGAAAGCTTTTAAAATAAATTATAAAAGTACAAAAAGAGTTAAGAATTTTTCAGGCCCAGAGAGCTTGTAAACATTACTAATTTAAAAAAATTTACGTGAAGTCAAGAAATGTTTACGGTTCTTTATTAATGTTCTGCATCTGAAAGCAAAATGGAAAATGTTATGATTCCCTTGCTGAAATGTTTAAACACTGCTGGACTTTTTTATTCTCTGAAAACATTTACGAAATAAATTATGAAATATTTCTAAATGGAAATATCTTTGGAGATCGACTTTGGTCCAGGGCGAAACCAGGACCCGCCCATTTTTTCCCGCGAACGCGAAGCGCGGCAATTCGCGAAAGGCCCTGGAAGGGGCATTAAAATCCTAAACTTACGGCCCCTTATTCATTGTTTACATTTCTTGGCTCCTTTGTTTATGGGATGGAATTGTAATTTATGACGGGGAAAATAATTTAGTTAAAGGTTTTTATAAAACTCTTTCGTAATTTATGAGTGAAGTTACTTAGATTGTCGATTTGGAATCGACAAAATATAAATCGATCAGAAGGAAGTCACGCCGTCGTAAAATGAAGTCACGGTTGCAGGGAAAAAATGCTCTTTCTTTAAATTGCATTTCGATCTGTGCAACATGACAAAATTTTTCAAATTCTCCTTCATAATTCATTGAGTGTGTTACAAAACGTTTCGTTGATCATCGGCCATTCTCTAATGCATGCTCATGAGAAAAGAAACTTTAAATTCATTCTTATATAATATTACATTTTAAATGAAATCGTTACTTCCAAAAGTCAGATAAATATCAACTCTCGCTATTCGATTTTGAATTAACAACTCAGATTAATTATTTTCATGAACTTGTACTTCTTCACAATTTCAGCTTAGCTTGATCTTTAATAATGATGCAGACCCGTCGATTAAAAGAGGGAGCGGTTGCAATATTTTTAACTGTATATCTACATGTAAATGTTTATACATGTACATGAAAAAGAAATTTCTTAATTGATATAATTTTATAGAATAATTTCTAATTTTCTTCATTAAATTAGCTTGAACCAAATAATCTTAACGAGAATAGATTATATCAATTCTTTTACGTATTAACTTATTTTTTTCCACAACACACGGAACCAATTTATATTATGAACACGAGGCTACTTAAAGCTATTCTCTTTCATGTAATATCATATATCATTCCCCATCCCCATAAATATCATTCCCTATCATGTAATATAGCTGAGATTACATTTTTATTTATATATATATTCATAAGGAAATGAAAATTTCTGTAGGGAAAAAATTACTTGAAAAATCGAGAATCTTTTCAAAAACATTATATGAATCGTTCTTTACATATACATAAATAAGAACGTTGAGAGTTTTTTTTATAGTCAGTTTAGAAAAATGCTAAATTATTTACACAAGTAAAGGACACTACTTGGTCGAAATTCTATTATGACTTCGTTACATTTTCGTATTTTAACTTATGCGTTAACACTTTGCAACATTATAATAATTTCCTTAATTCAAAATGGGAAATGCTCTGTGGCGATCTTCGAAATTGCAGAAATTTTTACATTTGGAACGACATTCTTTTATGTTTCTATTACGGAATAAATATAGGTGAAGAAATAGCAGAGAACAGGATAGCGGAAAAAAAAAATCGGAAATCCCAGCAAGGGTTGCCTAGAGAATAGTAAAACAACGAGAGTTTATTTCATAAATGACAAGGAAAGTTGCTCTGCCCGTTTTATTTTACCTCAAAAGAAATTACAGCTAGGATTTCTCTAAGATGATCATGATATTGACATGAAAAAATGTCAATATCTTTTCTTAAAAAATAAGTTTGTATAATTTTCCGCGAGAAATGCTTCCTTAGAACGAAACTTTTTTTTTAATAAATAAGTCCAGACTGAAAAGTTTTGACTTTTTAAATTCGGAATGGAAACATTTAAAATTTTACAGAGGCTCCCAGCTTAACAAGGCTGCCAGAAACCTGCTGAACATAAATAATTTTTTTTATCCCAATCGTTTCGTGATAACTTGCGTTTTGATTGGATAACATGGGGCTTTAAATGAAAACGAGTTCCTTCACGCCATGTAGTTTTTCATCGTTTTCTGAACTCTAATCCGACTAATGTGAGATAACGAATTAAGGAAAATTACAAAGGCAAAGTTCTGAAAATCGCAGCAGGTAATAATCGGACATTTATGAAGTAATTAATGAAAGCAGAGCTAGGAACTCCTGAAATATAAATTAAATGGAAAATAGTGAGTAAAACAGATACGTGCATGAGGTACAAATTTAATATTTTTGGCCAATAAAATATACAATAACATTTCCCCGGATTCATTTGCACATTTCGTGAAAAGCTTTTTCGTGACTCATTAAATAAAGGTCGCTTTAACGAAGGAAAGCGCTTGGAAAATTCATCGTGAAGACGTCAGAGGGAAAACCTTTTATATATTTAGCGATTTCACTCAGATGTATTTAAGTTGAGATGGTATTGAACCAATTACTCCAAAGTCGATGAAATTTCAGTCTAGTTTTCTGCAGCTGAGTCTTTCGGCTGATATTGTATGAGTCTCCCAACACTGCCCCATCTGTTACTTTCCGAGTTTCAAGTGGTTATTTTCTCTAAAGTGGAATTTATTTTTGAATCAAATCATTTCCCTTCCTTTTCATTATGACAGGGCAATATCTACACTTGAGATTCCAGATATTTGCTGTTTTATCTCCAAACTTCAATTAATATCTCCCTTTTTTCCCCATCCAATTCGACTTTAGTGGAGTTCGTATCTAAGGCTTAAAGCGAACGCCCGTAGAATGTTGTTAAAGTTTGTATTTTTCACCTCTAAGCAAAGCTATGTCATTTAGATGTAAAATATCTTTTTTCCTTCTGATTCAGTGACAGTTTAAAACGAATACGAACATTTACGGGTAATAAAACTCTTCAATGACATTTAATGTTCGCTAAAAAGACGCTTGGCTTTAAGCGTTTGGATTTACTTCACTTGAAACTGAGCAAAAGTAACAAGCAGAAAGGAATTGGAAAGGTTCGTATCTTTGCTTATTCATTCACTTGGGCCAATATTATCGTATAAAGCATTTTTTATTTATTAAAAGAAGAAAAGCATAAGAAAATAGTTATTTACTCTTATACTAAAAATAATAGCCATTCGAATTACCACCGTTAATAATATAATAGCAATATTAAAATATCAAAATTATGAAACTGGCACTATTTATAAGTTGCTACGTGTAAAAAAAGAAACTTATTTTTGTTTTATATGATTTAAGCAGTTTCCTACGCAATGACGATGCGTTGGATTAGATTATATTTAGATTGTCATAAAAATAAATCATAACACTTTTGAATACAATTTCTTAAGCATTACATTAATTATAACTTATAGGAAATTGATTTTTTCTAACATAAATATTTCACTAGTGTTGTAGATTAGTTAAAAATCAGCAATATAAATGGGAATAATTTATAGTGATCTCGATCTCCACAGTAAAGAAATCTAATTTAGATAATAGATTCCCAGATAAAAGAATTTACTTATAGCTTTTAATAAAAAACTGATAAAAATATTGTGAATTACTATAACAAAAAGATATGTAAGATTTCATACAGTGCCATGAGCGGATTTAGAAAATTTGTGTGAAAAAATTTCATTCATTTTGAGTGTGACGCATATAATATTTAAAAAATTAAATTATTTGGGAAGCTCAGAAATAAATCCCAAGGGAAAATTTTTAAGCTATAAAATTTTTTTGGAACAAAATAATATAAATAAGGCTCAACTGTGATTAATTTTTTGTATTTATACGTTGTGAGGATAATAAAATGCAAAGGTTATTTCATTGAAATACGTTGTACTAAAAGAAAAAAATGTGCTACATTAAGTCAAACAAGGTTGCCATAGGCGGATTCAACCCCACTTTTATACAAAATTTCTTAACGTTGCACTAGCTCGGCCCATGAAGACAGTCAAAGTATCCCCCTTAACATTTTTTCATCGTATCGGTTTTTACCCAATTCTACTCTTGATTCAGTTGTTTTCATTGTATAGCTTGATGATTTGCTTGGCTGCTCGTTTTTAATTATTTTCATTGCATCTTTTAATTTCTGTGGAATTTCAACGCTGTCCTGAAGACCTTTCAGTCAGTCTGCAAGCCCATTACTAATTTTTAATAATTATTTGCTCAATATTGAAATCGCTGTCTTATCGTGAAGAGCAAATAACACATATTCAATTAGAAAATTAAAGATTGTCACAATTTCCCGAATGAAAATGTCAATAAGTCACTTCCACTAACATAAATTGTTACAATTAGAAAGATATATATAAATTATGAACAAAAATATTTTAATTCAGGTTTATAATTTTAAATTGCAATCGATGTCACTTTTTAAATAGTTTTCAATTTGAGATCTTCTGGCTTAATTTATTAATTCATTCAATAAATTAATAAGGTTGTACGCATTAGAATTAATTATCTGTTAACAAGAGAAAAATTATTTTAAAAAATTTTAGACATAATTTGAGAAATACCATTACTTTTAAAATAAATTATATTTTTTTTAATACAATTAATTATATATATTACAGAGATTTAATCCAAGTCCAATTTTCGGGTTTCTAAAATAACTTTTAAATAAAATTAAAGTATAAGTTATAGCTTTGCTTGAGAGTATCAATGTTTCTTTAATTTGAGTATCGGCGACGTTAATAATTTTTATCGTATGTCTTTCATAAACATCAAGATATCCAGTAGAATTACATTTAAATACCACTGAATATTTCATAACAGTATTTTATGAATCGTATTTCACTTTTACTTCAATCACTAATATTCATATTTCTAATTTCAGATATGACGAAACGAAGACCAAATGGGATAACAAAATGAAGCTTACTTATTCAGTATTAATATTGAAAAAGGAAGGAGCCGACGCTGTCAGTTTGGTCCAATGTTCACTAATTAATTTTTTTTCAGCGCTTAATTTCAGATTTTTCGCCTTATTGCTGACATCAATGAAGAGTTCAGTTGATGGGATGCACGTAAAAGGGTAATCGAGAAATGAACGCGAAATTGTATAATTTTGCGGACTTTTCATCTTACTTATGTAAAGAAGTAAGCGTTAATAAATATGAGTTTCTGCAAGTGATTTGAAGTTAGAACGACTTTTTGTAACGGTCGTAATTTTTTCTTTGTAGAGTAAATCACCACCCCAAAGAGGTTCAGTTGAACATAGAAAAAAAAATGAATTATTCAGACAAACATGTTTGAACTCTGCAGTTTATATTTCTTTGTGCTTGTTCCACGCTGTTGAGGGGTGAGTTTTTGTATTAAAATGTCGCATCACTGGTTTAAAATTGAATTTCGTTTCCGTTATTGTTTTCGGTTGGGGAACAAAACAAGATTTATATTTTCAAATAGGAAATCCTTAAACTCTCTTTTTCTAAGAGAAAAAATATGGAAGCGGGGAAATTATGAATTTTTTCAATTACGAAGAAGGCCATTTGTCCTTATTTACTTAAGCAAAGCAATAAAGAAGTATGAAGATGGCAATTGCTGTCTTTATATGTGTTTTGAACCCACGTGTTATGACCAGCATATCAGCTTAGGGTCTTAATATGCATTCTACGATGCGTTTAATGACCGAAATCTGAATTACTTAATAGATGTCGTATATGGCTGACATTGGGTTTCGCGTGAGTGGTCCAGAAATCGAAAATAACTTCAATAACGAATAATTTTTTTATTAAATACATTTTTCAGAATTTTTTCCTGAAAATAGTTCAATAAAGAACCAATTCATTCAATTTTCCTTCTGCGGCTTAATTAACAGGACCTTTGTAATGATATCAACTTTTTTTATTTAAAGCATATGAATCGGACCTTGTCCTGATACTCTAGACACATATGTAGACTTACAAATGTTCCAGTTTTCTCCGCAAAACGTGTAACTTGAATTGAGAAAAAAATCTGGTTGCATAATATAAATATATGACTTTAATGAAAAATTCAAATGCTTTATAATGTATTACATTATACATACATTGGTTTATTTTTTTCTTTATAGCTTTGTGATTTTTAGCACTGTTTGGTTTTAATGTTTACTTACACATTATTCTTTATGGAGTTTAACCGTTGGAGAAAGAATTATACACTTATTTGATAAATTTATGCAATTAAATATAAAAATATTCAAACAATATTCCAAATGAAACTAAAATTTTTTTATTATGAAAATAAATAAGTTTAAATCATGCAATTCGAATATTTCGTTACAGAAAATATAATAAAGTGCGAAGTTAATGTGTTGAATTTTACAAAATACCATTATTGTTCTTATAATCATTTCTTTCATAAACTCTTGAATATTTTTGAACTGTTAAAAAATTAAATAATGTGATATATTTTACTCTTTAACTCTTCCCATTTTTATATTGTTGCAACAATAGGGATTGCTTTTTTAATCATTTCTTTTACTCAAGCGTATCGAAAAATTTTTTCTGCAATTTAATTCTTAAATAATCTGCATGTTTAATAAACAGAAGGCTTTAGATTGCCATCAAAATCTGTACTAAAGAAAACTTGAAAATTATATATATATATATGTAAAACAATCGTTTGAGATAATAATGGGAATGGATATTTTTACATTACATTCTTTCTATAAGTTATTTACTTAAATGAATTTTTTAGCAAATACATGAATTAAGAGAAGTTATAATTCGTTTATATATCTTTTGATTTTTTTTCATGAATTTGAATAAAAAAAGAAAAAAGTCACGGCAAATAACCACATTAAATTAAAGTCCTATAAACGATCTTAATTATGCAAAGAGTCGTCTCAAAATGTGTATTAATGTATTTAATCTTTATCCAAATTCTTTGGCGTGATCAAAATATTAGGGGCCCAAATAAAATTCGACCTCTAAATCGCATTTTCATTTTAATGACATAGTTTAAGTAACTTTTTTGGATGGATATTTTAAATAAAAATATACGAGTTTAAATTATGCCATTAGGCTGATGTCATTGCAGATTGCATTCAAATGAATGTCAAAATTGTGCAGACGATATCTTCAATAAGGAGATAAATTTATATAATAACGTTGTAAAAGTTTAAAAAATGATTGGGAAAAAAGTATTATCAAAATGGTCCAGGTTTTCCTGGCTATAAAAAGAGAATGAAATGATATTTATTTAGTCCAGAAATTCAGGGACAACTTTTCTTCGTGAAACATAAGCCCGAAAAAGAAATTTACTACAATAGAAAAAAATAATAATAACCTATTTATTTAAACGGTCACGATCTGCTGCAGGAAAGTTTCGGTATGGCAATATGGTTTATTGTATATGAAAGGTGACGGAAGGGCAATAAAACGGCAAAAGCGAAACGTGTGAAGAAATTCAGTCCATTTTGAAAGCAATTTCAACAAAATGTGAAAATACGACAAATATTTTTGTATTCGGACATTATGCGTACATTTCTAATACCACGATATGAATCAAACGCGTATATTCATGTGTGTACAATGTGTAAACGGAAATGCTGTCTTTAAAAACGCTAAAGATATTATTTGCAGTAGCTAAATGATGGTTAACATGCAAGTATAAAAACTTTATAACTGAGCTAGCTATACAGAGTCAAGATTAAGATTATTTGCTTGCATATTCGCCAATAGTGTAAGTATTCTTTTGGTCATAAATATTTTTTTTCTTTTTTTTTTGCAGCAAGTTTTTCAGCTTAAAAAAAGTTTTCTCGAATATACGAAGAATTATGAAACTTTTCTATCCATTTAAAAGTTTTTAAAAAAAGAAAGACATTAATTGTTAAATACATTCAAGACAACCAGTCTTAATAAAATTAAATAATTTTTCAAAAAGTAATTATTTTTATTCTTATAATTGCATCATTTCGATCCATGACACAGCATTCAACTTTCATACAAATATAAACAGGTTATCATTTACATAGTCGTTTAAGTTTTTCGTATGTTCACCTTGTATACGTTCTGATATCCTTAATTCGGCATGTTTGCGTTACGCCATGCATAACGATTTTGGGAAAATATTAAAAATTTTCCTTTATAGAAAAGTTTATCTCTTCAAAATATCCTGATTTGTCCATTTTTTTTCTCATCAAAATCCTTTCTTAGCCCTTCCCTCCTCCCGTTTCTCAAGCATGTCATGAAGCAATATTTTAGCTGGTGACATGATGAGGTGTCATATCCCATCCTTAAGCGAGAAACACCAACAATTTTATCTTTAAATTACACGAAAGAAAAATGTCTGCCTTTACAAATTACTTCGGAACAAACGGTAAATATTTTTCATCTTTCTTTTACTTTCATCTTTATTATTCTGGAAAACACATCAGTGTCTTTCTATTATCTTATATTCCTATTTCATCAAATATACCTTTTCCTTCTTTCTCTGCTTCTTTCACAGAACATTGGCGATGCCCAAATTAGAACTGTAATGAAAAAACTAATACTCTATGCCACTACCGGAAAAACACATTTTACAAAAGGTTTTTGAATTTGGCCGGGAAAAACTTAATATTTTGTATTACAGGCCCTCATTTATTTTTTATCCCCTTTATTTTCCGCAGCATGACAATCGTAAATTTCACTTTCAGCATTTTAAATCTTTTAAGTTTCAATTTTCACTCTTAAAATTTTCCTACTCTCCCGTATTCAAAAAGTGAGTGGCAATTCAAAACATATTCCAATATGTGGCTTTATGGTCGACAAATGAATCAATATCCATAAAATTCAACTCAAAAACTGCCATATTTTAAGAGGTAGTTTTTGCTCGTAATTTCTAATTTAAAATTCATATCATTCATAAAAATATGAGTCGTGAAGTACTACATCTGAATACGGAAGCTGGAAATAGAAATTTAAAAAAAAAAAAAAAGGAAAAAACACTGTCCGTACGATAATCCTTAATTCATGGTGATTTAAGGGATTTGATTTTTTCAGACATCAACCTCGCAGAGACACAAATTTGGATTACAAACTTTTTGAAACATATTATTTATTTTTAATCGATTCAGGAACTCATTATTTCCAATTCATAAACATAACATCAGAATTTTACAAAATTTACGTCCCTAAATGCTCTTTAATATATTTTCATTTAAATTTCCCGCCCGAGGGTGTCTGCCATCATGTTATAAATTTCATTTCGCCCACTCGTCACATTATGGTATCTTGCCTTTCAACATTTTCCATTGCGTGATGATTTAACACTGTCGCGACTTCGTACGCGTCTTCCAGCAAGGAAATGTTCGACAAACAGATTTAACGGACGAAATGTGTATTTATTGTGTAAAGATCTTATATTTATGTAAATCATTCATATTTGGTGTCCCTTTTTATTTTTTTAAATCTGACTTATATCATTTTTTTATTATTTTAATTACTTTTTTTAAAATGTCAAATACTTCCACTGATTTAATTGAAAAAATAAAATCTTATGTGAACTTAGTAAAATAAAAAATTCTTCTGTGAACTGCAGTTTTATAAACTGAAAATTTTTATATCCTACGAAAATATACGAAATAAATTTCCTTCAGCCCAATTCGTTTTCTCGTGATACCTGACCGCAACTAGAACATATCGTAAACATTAGTTTAACTTCCGCCTCCTCAAGCATCTCATCAAGTAATTTATAAAACATTTCATTTATATATATATATATTGTACTCTAAAAAAGTATCATTACAAAATGGGTTTTAATTGAAGAATCGATTTTGAATATTTCCAGAAGAATACGAAAACAATTTTTTTTAGTTGAACATAAGGGACAAGAAGTAAATTGCGTAAATCAAGTCAAAACTTTTGAATGCAAAAACCATTTCGAGGATTTCAACCCTTATTTATTGTTTTCATTATTACACTTTTTTATACCTAAACTTTACCCAAAATTTTATTCAAATGCACCATAGGTACAAAAAATATTCAGATTTTTAGTTCAAGAGGTTTCAAAACCTTGAGAGCATAATGGAGTTGGAAGGCTGCGGCCTGTGCTGTATCGTTGTACAATAAAAAAAAAAAAAAAGAAGTATAATACCCCAAATAATTATTGAAAAGGTACCATAAACGGAATTTTTTTTCCATATTTAAACATGATCTACATAATGGACAAGGTCAGATTTTAATTCTTATAAAAACCATTACTTTGAAATGCATATTTTATGTTCCATGTTGAATAACTTTTTGAATACAATTTTTTGTCAACAAACTAAGAATTGAATTCATTTCCTCATTTGAGGGTATTTTTAAGAGCAAAAGGGTGAAAAACTATACATTTCCGTTATACACAAATTGCACTGACTCAAGTTGACGCATACACTGGTGAGTCCAAGAATTGGTTTAGGTTCGTTTTTAATCTTTACCCAAGATGCAATGCTTGGACATAATGTCGCTCGCATTGGTAATTCTTAAAAACTCTTGGATTTTGGAAATTTTTATTTGAATATCTGAAAGTATATGAACTCTTCAGTGGGTGGAAATAATTGTTCAAATAAAAATTTAGCAAAATTACTGGTTCAAAAGATTAGAATAGGAGAAATTAAAGACGAGATCTCCAGAATAATTCTGGTTTTCAAAAAGAGCATATTCATGAATGAAATTTAGCAAATTCAATGAAATCCATATTTCTGAGCAAGTAATATGTTTTTTTTGAGTGGTCATATGTAAATTAAATGTTAAATTTGGTAACTGGCATAAATATCTGAGGCAGAAAAATAGTGTATATTAAAAAATCATTAGAAAACTAAGAATTTATCGAACAATCTAAAAATTTGGAAATTCTAAAGATTTCTTTGAATTTATATAACAAGTATGATCTGCTAGTGCGGCATGTGATCATTGTAATAACTTATACGTTATGATGTTCATCCCTGTTATTTTTTAAAATTCATGGGAATTCTGTTGCTTTCATTTAGATTTCCTTGCAAAGGAATCGCTAAAAAGTATTCCAACAACGATATAAAAATTTGGAAATAAAGAAAACATGTCAAAATTCCGGGGAACTTAAACACGGTATATGATTCTAAATATATTTCGTATTTTTCCTTTTTTCTGGTACTTTTCAATATATTTCCGTTCAATCATTCTCTTATTTGTCTCCGACGAAGCGGCTGCCTTCCAATATCATTTTAGATTCTTTTCAAATACTGTTTCAGCTTTATTTTCCCTTATCCTAAAGTTAAATAGCAAGATATTCCAATTTCGATTTTTTCTCCTTTTATTGGCAATGAATTCCATGATTCCATTTCAGTGAGTATTACGTCATTCGAAAAAGCTTACGGTGAATAAATGCTTCTTTCCTTTTTAAAAACAATTTTTTTTAAGGAAAAATAATCACCTCTTCCCTAAGTTCTGCATTTCAAGAAAATTAAAAGTGTTCGGTAAGAGCGTTATTATTTACGTGAAAAATTCATAGTGAAAAAATTCTTTACTAATCATGAAAAAAATAAAGATTTTAACAATTAAGTAAGTATTGTTGTGGAGGCGACATAAAAAAGGTAGACAGAATAGATTTATGAGAGTTGAGAGTTGATCCATTAAAAAAGAATCATAATCGATGTCTGTGAATGACCTTTTTTTTTTAAACTGAAGTTAAACAAAATATTAATAAGCCAAGCTGAAATATTTTTCATTCAAAATTATAATCCTTAAATAAAGCACTGTGCTCTAAATATGATGAACATTTTACTTATTTTGATATTCGGAAATATTGAAGCAAGTTGAAAAAATGTTAAATTGCCTCCAAGAGCGACTCCTAAAAAGATGAGCTTTGTCTTAATTGATGCAAATATTTTAAACAACTTTGGGATTTTGTGAACATCAGACGTTCTTATAAAATATATCGGTATTTATAATTATAAAAAATTTAAATATTTTCCTATTAGTCATGGCTCTCTAATTATTATTTTGTTTTCCCTTAGAGGTTGTTTTCATTTGTAGTGCATTTTGATATATTTCAGAAGCAAAAAACAATGGATAAACGGGCGGCAGTATCACGATTTAAATGAAGCTTTTTCATTCTAACATAATGTACATAAAAGAGTAAATTTCCTTAAAATTTAATTCACATTCGCTTAAAGTCTATAACAATATAATAAAAATAATCTGCTTTGTTTAAATTTTAAAATTGTAAATAAGTGCTGAGACATTATCTGTATTGTAGCTTAGTCTTTGTCGGACACCGATAAGAGTAATTAAATCACAAGATATTTAAATACACATAAATATGATACATTAATTATGTACACGCGTTAAATATTTTGGACTAAATTAAATTATTCATACACCGTTTTCGACTAAGCATTAATTTAGTTTAAGATAATTTAAATTTGATGATCTCGTTCACATTTTGCAGGTTAGGTAACCAAACCCCTGTAACCTAACCACCAACTGCTGGATCTGTAGATGAAAGTTCCAAGCTTTCACACCAAAAAAAAAAATGTTAAAATCTTTTTTCATATTTACTGAAACCAAATCTGCCTGTTTGGTTTGGCTTACGTTCTTTATCCGCTCCTGATTCTCCCCGTCGTTCTTCCAGTACGAGTTTGCCGTAACATAGCTCTCCTCTCCGCCCTTAAAGCTAATAGAAAAATATATCTGTGATATCTTCTCCCATGGAAAAGTCCGATACGAAGAAAGGCATTGTTGAAAGTCGTTGATCAAAAAATTTTATTTTGTATCTCAACGTTAGATTTCAAAAATAAGACTTGATACCACATTCAAAACCCCAAACCGACAATGGAATTCATTCGCGTGAAAATGTAGCCCGGCTAGGATATAAAAAGAAAAAAAGATGGATAACTGTACATAAAATAAATAAATATTCAATCGGTGAAGAAAAAGATTTATTTTACATACCAAAAAAAGGATTTAGCAATCATAAATAATTAGAAAAACTGATATCTTTAATTTTAATTATTAATATGAAATTAAAAAAGAAATTAATTCTAAACCATTATTTGCGAGTCAACAATCTTTTACAAAGTTATTTTTAGAGTTTCAGAGTCAAATTAAAGTAAGGAGATCAGTAATTAAGCATTTTTCATGATTTGAATTCATTACGAGTGAGAAATCGCAAATATTTCGCATATTTTTCGCTCTCGGTCATTAATATGTTCAAAAATTATTCATAGATTCTGATCATCTAGTAGCTTTACGGCGCCAGACGCTCAATCTGATTTTTTTCATCGAACATTAATTTGGAAGATTTTACTCAACGTTTATCCGACGGAACAATAAAGCATTGACGCTTTATTTTTGACATTAAAAAAGCCTTAACTTGATATTAAAATTAAAATTCCCTTCGTGCAGTTGTTACTCTAATAATGAAAATTTTGAATGTGTTACTGAGTGACGGCCCTTTTTTAGTGTGTTTGAAACTTTCAGTTGAATTGCAACCCGAAATCGTAAAGCAACGGGATTTTCGGTCCGACCATTTCAATTAAAAGAAAGAAATTTTAAGTTCAAAATATCCAAAAGCTGGAAAATTTTCTTGGATCGGTTCCACGGGTTTGGATGGCTTCCAGCGATGGATAATCCATGGATTATTTCAACTTGCTAAAGAAAGAAAATTTAAAAAATTTTTTAGGAAATGCGATTTCGTCCTCAGTTACGTCTCACATTAAATTGGAGAATTTTCCAGCCAGCACCAGAAACACTTCGCCAATGAGAATTGGCCTCATGCAAATCTCATGTGCTTTCCTTCCGGGTTGATTCATCGGGAAAACCGAGGAAAGCAATCTATCCGTATAAGTGGGCTGCATTCGCAATGCATTAATGCACGAATTACATGAACAATAGCGACGGTAGTGAATATTAAAGAGGATTATACGAAATTGACATTTTCTGCTTTGTTTCAATTGTTTTCAGCGATTTTAAGGGAAAAATTTATTTCAAGCTACCCATTCCTCTGACATATATATATATATAAATTATATTTACGATATCGCATTCCCCGAATAATAATATTTAAAAATTCCCGCTGCGCTCAACGGGGACGGAAGCATTTTCCCGAGAAAATGGAGGTAAATCTCTCTCGAAGGAATTACATCTAGTCTCAATGCCTTCCTGGCTCCCTTCCGTTCATCCTTTCGCTTCCCTTTCCGGGAGAAGGAAGTAGAGGAAGGGAAGGTCCTCGATTCAGTGCGCAAGGTGTCGTTTCCGTCGAAACAATCCTTTCATTTTTCCCTAATGGAAATGATTAGAACTTATATCTAATCTAAAAAGTAAAAAACGTCTTCGGTTTTAAACATCTTCTGATTGGCAATTCGAGAATCCTGCGTTTATTTTAAAAGAATTTTCCCAGTTATGATTCAACGGAAATAATGATTTTGTCTTTCTGAAAAACAAATTTCAACATTAAGCGTGCACTGCACGGGAAAATTTTGAACGCGAAAACGAAAATAATGAAATGAAATTATAAAGCTGTGAAGCAATTTCACGGTTTCCTATTTTTATGTGACGATCAAAATTCGTATGAAAAGGATCAAAGCAAAATCTAGGAAAGCTCTCAAATAATATAGCGAGGAAGAAAAAGTTAATTTTCGCACTATCAGAACTCTGCTAACATAAAAACGCGATTTTTGAAACAATTTGTATTTCATTTGCCACATGTACACTTCACGTTCACATGGAGCGAATGAGATTAAAAACAATTACGATGATGAATTTTAAATAAAATAAATGTAAATAAACTCAAAGACTGCTTTGTTATTTATTTATTATTTAAAAAAAAATATCTTGTTTTATCATTATGTGCTTTGTAAATATGCAAAACAGTTTTTAATGCCTTAAGAATTTAGACTCTGTTAAAAAAAAACCATTAACAACGGCAACCACTTAGAGAAGATTATGCTTCATATCAGTTTGAAAGGTTGTCTTAAGAACTTCATCGTGATAAAACCCGACAAAAACCCGTTTTGAGGCTGAGTAAATGATTGTTGCTGTTACACAGCAAGAGGACTTTCACAACTTCGAATTTATATAAAATAAAACGCATGCTTCGGTATAGGATTATTATTGGAAAATCAATCGGTTATAGAAACACTTTGTGATGCAAGATTCTTCAAGGAAGAACTTTTGTGTTCGCACGTGGTAGCCTCTGTTTTTACAAGCAAGTTATTGAGGGAATTCATGATTAACATCATTAAATTCTCAATGGGGATTCATTCACTCTTTTATCCAAAGCATATTGAGGACGTTGGCAATGATATCGAACATTAGCTGAAAAATAATATTTTAGATTTGCTAATTTCACCTTAATTTTATCACGATTTTAACAGTTTCAAAGAGTGGCCAAATATTTTCAATGGCGATGCAAGGCAGCAGCAAGGCAATCAGCAGCATAAAGCTTCATTCGCGCAGATGCCTTTTTGCTCCAGGAAAAAGAAAATTTCAACTGTTTGAGTCGGAAAACTTATAAATCTTTCATTCCAGTCGAATAAATTGAATATAAACTGAAATACAGGAATGGAAATTCCTGTCGATTTTGAAAACAGTCAAAAAACTCTGAAATCTGATTTCATTCTTCGTTTTTTTCTTTCATACTTTACCAAGCTTTAAAATCAATTAAAATACGATTCGATCACGTTATTCGGTTTCAAATGAATTAAAAATTATAATAAAACGGGAGCCGTTTGCTCGCTATTAAAAAAGAAAATAAAAATCCCAACCAATGGCACATAAAGGAATGAATAACCGGCGAAATTCTGCGCACATAAAATTGTCATATGCAATCCTCACTATTGTCAATTTCTTAACTGCATTCTAATTTGATGTTCCCCAGTTGTGAAAACTGATGTTTCAAGGTAAAAAATATTCATTAAAAATGCTAAATATCTCGTAGAAAGATCAGTTAGGTTACTTTTTTAAAGGATAACTTAGGGAAGAATGAAAGAAATTCCTTTTTTTAGATGAGCACAATGAGATTATGCTAGTTAACACTATTCATCGTAAAATTGCGAGCGTTATTTATACAGTTTTATTGTATAAACCAAAGGTTGTGTACACAGAAGTTAAATGAAGAAGAAAGAATTTAATAAGATGATGTATGATTTATCAAATACGTGCAATAGACAGGTATATAAGACAAAATGTGCTATACAGACAGAAAAATCCGTTAACTTCCTTTTATTATCATGAAGCGGTTCCCTTGCTCCTTTAGTTTTATAGCATCATTAGCATTTGAGAAATAAATGTCTAGGATAAAGATCGTCTTTTTCCCCGCTTTTAAATCAACTAAAACTGTCGAATATGTAACACCACATTAAGTACAATCTAAAATTTTTAAGATATTTAAAATGACTTCAATTACGTGAATATAATTACTTGAATTTTGATTAACAAGTTATTTGGCTACCCAAAACCATCTTTTTCCCTCTATGAATCAGCATATTTATTTTCATCGTATTCTGAAAACCGTAAAAATTATATCAAAGCAAATTAATGTCAATTTAAATTGTTTTTAAAATTCAAACAACATCATTCAAAAATTACATAATATTGAAATTTACTTTTTGGGCCGACGCAAGTGAATAAAAATTAAAATATTATACAGTTTTTTATTTTAATAATTGTTTTACAACTGCTGCTATTATATCTCAAATATCAAGCTTGTTTTTATGTGGTATGCAAAGAGAAAATTTTTTCAGTGCCTAGAAATATTACTAACGCATTATCCAATAATTGCAAATGTTTTAAATAAGGTAAACTTGATGATTCAAGCAAAATATTTTTGTATTTATGAAGCTTTATTCTGTCATTTCTTAAATGCTAAATGATTTGCAAAATTGGCAATATTACAGAGTTCTGTATTTCGTAAGAAATAACGTAAACACCAAAAAGTTCTTATGACTAAACTGCTATTGAAAAAAATCACATGCAAAATTCTTATGAACTTATTTTGATTGAGGAATGAACAAAACGAGACGAAATCAGTTGCGATTCGTACCTGAATTTCAATTTGTAAATCAATAAATTTTTTTCTAAATACCTTTTAATAAATAAAATTCTTTATTTTTTAAAAAATTAAAACTTAATAAGGCACAGTATTTGTACAGTATTTGCGCCTCTTTTGAATCGTGATCTTGGCATTTCCTGCTCCTTGTTCATTTAACATTCGTAACGAATCTTAAACACAGCGTCAACATATTTCTTTGATATGAATGCCGACGGATCCATTTAAGTAAACTATTATTATTTTTTTGTCTATTAATAAAAGCATTTAAGGTCTATGCCTTTTTTGAAACATTCAAATTCATCCCAACTAGATTCCCCGCTGGAAGTACCAATTTTCGTTTCTGCTCCACGGTCTAAGAGGGCTCTCCTTAATAAAACTTAAACATAATCACAGTAATAAAAAATTGTTAATGGCTCATTTTTATATTCTCTGTTTGGGAAAAAGTAAACAAAATTTAAAGGTGAGAACCGAAAAATATTTTAAAGTTTTTATGTCGGAATATAAATGATTAACAAGAAAAAAAAAGGACGTTTGATACGCTGACATTTTTCTATTAAAATACCTGAGGAAATTTATCAGAAGACAAATGCGACTGGGATTATGAAAAACCGGGAAGATCGTTACTATATGACAAAATGTAAAAATAATACCATTATTTATGATTGATTTTAAAACTGAATTTTCTTCGTGACGTTCTCTCTGCGACTTCTCACGAGTATAACTGGCGATGGGGTTTGTTTTATAATGGAATAATGTATCAAAATTATACCATAAATCGCAGAATTAAATAATAACGTACCGTGTTAATTCGTTGAATACTTTTAAAGGAGAATGTCTTTCAGATCAAGCGAATTTCATTACCAACTAAATTTGAATATACTCACTGTTTAAAGAGTTTATTGTAAATGAAATTTATTGATTTACTGAAGATTTATGTAACAAGTCATATATATATATATATTTTTTTCCATGTATGTAATTTTGGGAAATGATAAAAGTGTATTTTGAGCTCTTTTACGAGGATTTAACTAAATTAACGCCTTAAAGCATGAAATTATCAATTCCCTTTATAAATAGTGTTTGAAAGGGGTTTGAAAGGGATTATTCCATTAAAGAATCAAAAGTTCTGCTTCGTAATAGATCTAAATTCTCATGAACGTTTCATGAATTTTAATTGGCAATATCAATGTATGGAACAACATAAATTAAATAAAATTTCTTAATTTTTTTTTATTAGGCGTTTAATGCTGGCAACGTTAATATTACTCTCTTGGTGTTACATCCCGTTCATGTTATGAATCTTTGGTTAAGATCTTTTACATATACCGGCAATAACAGACTAAATGTAATCACTACCTAAATCGTTATCATGTGTAATTCGACAGACAGAAAGAATATCATGTCGGAGAAAATCTTTTTGAATCCCATAATAATATCCGCGCAGGACAGCATGCATAGCATTGTACGTATCCACGGTTCTCGAACGTTTCAAATTTTCTCTTTTCGGACTTCAAAGAGATCAAAAGAGTTTTTCACGAGCGTTCAAAGCTTGAATTTTCTCCTAAATACGAACGGGGAATAGTGAATAATATTGGAGCTTCGATGGCCGTTGTGCGAATGTACAATTCCGGGATTTAAAATATTACAAGCTTTTCCTACGTCGGAGAACGTTTCTTGCATCTCCGTTACCTGGAGATAATGGATGAAGATGCGGGGTAATGGATAATATGGTTTTTAGTGACGGAAATAAATTGCTGTTGCTCTTGCGGGGAAATTGTATGCTTTCAGGCAATTAAGATAAATGGATGAGGATAACACCGGCGAATTATTTCCTCCGGGGAAGGGTCGCGTGCACTGAAATGGCGCAGGATACCCATTTGAGTTTCTGAAGTCAACTTCAGCTTTTATTGATTGGATTCTTCGTGAAAACTCCTTTCCTCGTGTCACACCACCAACAAACATCTGAAAATGTATGAAGGAGCGCAAAATTTTCAAATTTCATCATCTTCACCACCCTGAAATGAACCATGAGGGACAAGCAATTCGAAGTCAGATTCTTCGAGATTGCCCACGGAAAAATTTACACCGGGAAAATTTATGGTCGAAGTTTGCATAACTGAAAAAGGAAAAAGTTAAAAAAAAAGAAAAAAATTCAAGTTTTGGATTTATGATTGGAGTTAGATTTCATTATGTCATATTTGCCAGGGTATCCCAACCGGTTTAGTTAATCTGCAGGCACAGCCGTGTCAAATAAAAATTACCACCTAAAAAGACTTCCTTTTCTTAATCATATTTTCTTTTTATTTTTTTAATCGCGCGTAATAATCCCAGGAAAACCGCTGTCAATTTTGATGGATTGCCGGTTTCTTCGTTCATTTTCAGAACTCTTCTTGCTACCTGCAGCAGGGCGGGCTTCATCCAAAAGCCGAGTAAAATTTCCATCGGGAACTGACCACAGCTCGAAACGGTTCCAGTTACGGTGGAATGCGTGGATTTTAATAAAATTATAGCCGGGGCTCGCGCAGACGGGTTAAAGAGAGAGAATCAGGTCGCGGCTACGTCCCTGACCGAATGTGGAAGCCGGTTCGCCGCAGTTTAAGAAAGGAAGACTTTACCCGTCCCAGCTGCTTGTAAAATGTTGGTAATGATTGGAGGAGGAAGAGGAAACGTGGCGGAGGAAGACGGATAAAGGAGAATGGTGGCTAAGGGAAGGGCCATAAAAATTGAAAAACTATTATACAAGTTTTCGAAGTTCGTCACTAGATTTCACTAGCGATACCGTCTCGATATCTTCACCTTTATTTCAACAGGAACGCGATGGGCGACGAAATGGAGAACTAAAAGCATTTTTTCCCCCGGGATCGTGAGTTCAGCAAGACCCCGAAATCGAGGCGAAGCATGGAGAAAGCCTTTATCTGGAAGCTTCCATTTCCTCTCTGTCCTTTTATTCGCTTCCGTCTTGGCTTTTAAGGCATTTTCCCACCCTGGATCTTCGCATCCCTTTTTAAATAGACCAGGCCCGAGGAATGCGCGATATTTGTATAACCGAAGTCGACCAATGCCTTTGCTTTAGCCCCGGAAAATAACCAACTCCTGCATAAGTGCTGACAAATCGAGGGAAGCGCGTGAATCGTCATAACTCCGATTTCAAATATGATGATAAATAACTGACAATCCTGATTCTGATATTGTTAAAGTATCCCTTTGAAATATTTTTCATTTAATAAACGTTGCTCGCCGCGCATCAGTTCCCCTTACGTTTAGACGCGTCGAGCCCTGGAATGTTTAAAAATTTCAAATTTCGGCAAATTCCAGAGGCGTCAAAAGGAATTTTTTATTCGGTATTTTCCAGTTCGGATAAATGAAACCGATTTATATAATAAGGACCGGGTCAAATCGAGCTTGTACATTTCGAATGGGTTCGATGAAGCAAGTGAGATTTCCCTTGCGGACCGTCGAATTAATAACTGGTTTCCTTTTTTATTTACAAATAGTTGAAAGCAAGGCTCCTCATCGAAATGCTCCGGGTATGTCATACTCGAACGGCAAAAATATTAATGGAATTAATGCCGGGGCCACCCATTTGGCTTATTTTCTGTATTGAAATCGACTCCTCGAGAACCCGAAAGTCATCGCATGAATTTTTGAGACCGATTAATTAAATACTCCGACGTAACTAATTTAAAAACCAGTCTTCAATAACTCTTTCTTTATCTCCTTTGTGCTCCACATTCCTTTGCCCGACTAGTCCCACGTCGCTTGCCCTTTACGCGGAAGGTCTGCACGAGCCTCGGACTCCAAACTCCGGTCGCTCTCCGCTGTCCAGGCCGTATACCCTCCCGCTACGCGCTCCGAGAGCGAAATCCCTCTCTGGCGTGCCGCACACGGAGAAAACAAATCAAGAATCACATCGCACCTCTCGAAAGGTATTCGGGGAGAAAAGGAAGAGGGCCGCTGCCCAGGGGGCTGCGTCTCAGGTGCGAGTTTTAGACCGGGAGCTTCAGCTTTTATGCCGAAAAGCAATTCCGCCCAGAGCAAGTTACTCATGCACCGAAAATAACGCGGTAAATGGATGAAAAAGGGAGGAGCGAGAGATCCTTTCCGATGGAGGAAAAACTTCTCCTTTTACACGCTTTGCTTTTTACCGATATTACTCGCATCTGGTTTGGGGTTGCCCTTGCACATTTTCCATCGGGCACGGGGCAATAACCCAAATGACTTTTCCATGCGAGCGGGGCCACGGCGAGTGGCCCGCACCGAAAGTCAACTCGTTTCAATTTTCACCTCCAAGCGCGCCTAAGGATGGCGGCTTCGAATCGGAAAACGGGTTTGACACCAAAAATTTTTCCCCCGAGGGATTATTTTAATTTTCGGGCCACCGGGATGTCTGCCATTTAAACACGGCTGCGCTAGCTAGCGGCGAGTCGGAGAACTAAGCCGGTACCTGAGTTTCAACAACAATGGCATTCGATCCTCAAATGCAAAGAAGGAACCTGGGGAAAAAGAAAGGAATTTAAACGTTTCTTCAAACGTCGGACCGTATGATAGCGACTCTGGCGGTATCTCGGACGAACTATTTTAAAATAATTTTAGGGACAAGTTTTTTCAAGAATTCGTTTCCGAACGTCCTTAATGGTCTCATAAATGTAAAATAATTTTTTTCCCCTAATAAGGACGCCATTTGAAAATATGAAATAATATAATAAAAAAAAAAAAAAAAATTTAATTCGAACTACGTTAGCCGTACCTTTTTTACATTAAATAAACGCATGCATACGTATGCGCATACCTGTCCAAATTAAGACTTTATGAAACTTCTGTAAAATGACCATTGCTGGAAGATTGCTCTTTCGAATAAAGAGTTCCCGTTTGGATATGAAAATTAATGGTACGGTAACAGCGTGCCTGGACCACCCGCAACTCCGGTGAGAGTTACATGTCAGAATTTTGACGGATTTCACGAAATTTTTCGATATTCTGCCGCTCCTCTCCTGTCCCTGCACCCGAGGCCCATGCGAAAACCTGAGGTCGACCGTTTGGGGCTTCGCCGTGGTGAAAAAATTGATGTCTCCGAACGAAATGTCAAAGGATGCTGGTACGAGCGTGAGCAGAATTTACAGTCCTTCCTCTGCGGAGTCTGCACAAATTTGCTGTGCGCCCACCGAAATACCTGACTTGGGTTGTGTGCGAATGGAAGTCACTTTCCTTCGTTAAAAAGCTCGTATATTTTTTTGTTATGAATGTCTGTCTTTTGAGCAAGGCAGACTTCCACGTATCCTGTGCAAGACTTCGGAAAATTATTTTGATCGTTATTTAAGCTTGAGTAAAGTAAGTAATGTATTATGCGATTTAAATTCCAATGAATTGTTTTTTTTTATCATCATGTCCATCAAATTGTACATTGTTTAGTGATACATAATATTTTCTCAAAACTCACACACCTAAGTGAACATACATTCCGTGAATATTACACCTTATGAATGTAACGCTTATGTGTCATAAGCAAATAGAGGCTATTTAATTTTTTTCCGGTTGTTTTCACGTTTATTCTCATGTAATTTCATACTTGGGTTCGGTAGGTTGATAATTTGAATTGCATAGAATGTGCTTCACACATTTGCTATTTACATGTGCACTATTTTAGGTATAACGTGTAATTTGATGTGGTTTTTTTTTTACATTTGGAGATATAAAAAAAATTTCTCAATTTAATCCGAAGCTTAAATTGCTCGCTCTTGATCCTTAATCCGCTTAAATATCACTTTTGGTAATTTTATAAAATTTTAGCTTCCTGTTACTTCCGCTGTGTAAAAACATTCCTGGGGTTTAAAAAGGAAGTTGTCGAAATTGCGAATGCGACAGATATAAGCCGCGTTAAGCAATTAGGAATCCAACTCCTTAGAACAGGGTTATTACGGCAGATAAAATAACTTGTTTCATATGGATCATGGCCGAAGTTCTCTCGCTAGTTTTCTGGCGCCGAAGAGCATTAGAAAAACTTCTGGTTACGGTTTTGCTTTTGAGGTGTGACCAGGAATAACAATTTAGGCATTAAAAGGAAAGAAAGAAAAAAAATAAATAAATAAATAACTATATCCAAACTGACGAAACAGGTCAGTTGAAAGCGGAGCAGTATAATTGTAAAGGAAAGAACAAATAAAAGAGCTAACGGATCATTGGAACAAGAAAATAAACTGCTTATGGTACGAAAAGAATAAACCCTTTGTCGTATGTGCCAACGAAGAAAACTATATATTTGTTGTCAAGTAAGACCACAAAAAAGAAATGAGACTAAGAATGCAGAAGAGACATAAAGGCCGTAAATTATTCAGATGAATATATATTTTTTAAATATATAATTTGCAGAATCATTTATTACTCATCTTTTCAGAGCGGTGGCAACGATAATCTTACGGATTTAATTTATGGAAATGGAAAATGTTGTTTATCCCACAAAAACATATATAAATAAAATAGATCCATTAATAGAATGTTCCTGAATATTTGTAATTCTTTTCATATTGGGATTTTCGTCAAAGAAAAAAAATTCATCAAAAAATCCGCATCGCTCACAGATTTTCAATGCCCGATTTGGCTACACTAAGACACTCCCTCGAATTGATAAAGTTTAATCGACAACTTTGTATGTCCCAGTTATGGCAGAAGGTTTTGCGCCATGCTTTTACTCTGTCATTAAAAACATTTCATAGCACGTGATCCAGTCAGAAAATAATTTTTTGTAAATGGGAAAGTCCAAAGATGATTAGATGTTCGTCTGATGTCCGTCCATCGGAACATAGATTTGCTGCATCATGACTTCCACCATTCAGAGTATTATTATACACGTTCGTAATTCTTTTGTCAGAACCCGCGGTAGCTTGCGGTAATGTTATATATAACATTTATCGCTTTATCACTCTCTGATTAATATAATCCGAGAAATTATTCATGTAATTTAACAGCCAGAATGAATTCTGAGGTTGACATGTTTAACAATTCAAGAGCGAAATTTTAATTATTATGATTGTGTACGTGTATATGACACGGGTATGAAATTTTTCTTCTTTTTAGTTTTTGCTGCAGATGATTGTTGGCGAGACTAAGAAACAACGAAGACTTTCCTCCCGAGAAGAAAAACGAAAATATTCGAAATAAATATTGGTTATTTCGGCTCCGGGTGGGATTGGAAGGGAAGTTGCTCTGGTCGAAATGGGAAGGTAAATGGCCAGGGGATGGTAATGAAAGAGAAGTTATGGTCACTCAATGGCAAGTCAAACATGGAAGCTACATAAAACATCGGTAGGTTAAAATATTGTTATCCAAGCGGCAGTGATGTTCAAAATGTTCATTTCGATTTTTACACATCTTCAAATATTTTGAAATTCATCTACAAAATGACAGTTGAAATTTATTTATAAACCCAAAATGCATGCGCTGCCTTAAAAATCTATATTCCCCGGTCATTTTTTATCTTCAAAATATGCAGATGAACTTTATTTACGGTGAAACATGACTGAAGTGTCAGCAAGTTCAAAACGTAAGTTGGATATGAATTTATCTCGATAGACGGTTAAGTCTACCGTCAGTGATTGCATTAAAAATTAATCCCCGGGTTTGCCTTAATTATTTTTTTAAAGGCACTTTAATGATGAAAATAAAATCTAAATTATAAGACGAACTTGTTATAAATGATCATCTTTTTTCACCGTCACATTTCTGAGAGTGTTAACAATGAGCAGGTACAAAGCACTTAATGGAAAAAAGAAACGATTTTCTGGATTGGGGGCAATGCTGGAACTCTTATTCATTTCGTCGGCTAACGAATGCCGAATGCCAAATGTGAAAATGGAGCGGATTAATATTTCGGTACGGAAACTATGAAAACCCCTGGAGCCGGCGCGACCATAACGTCGGGAGTCACGTTTGGAAGGAATGGGCATTCGATAAAGGAGTTTCGCTGGAAACGCCGTTTACCTCCATGGAGAATTACAAAATTCCGAACTTCTATTTTTTTCAACTAAAAATTTTTCTTGCGCATTTGCTTTTAACAGTCGCCGTCCACATTTCCATTCACTCTGCCTTCGGCGGCGGCGGAAACACGACTCATCAATTTTTAATGCAGCAATTTGGAAAAGTGGCACAAGCAGACGACGGGTATCTTTCTGCGACGGCCATCGACGGCCTTGTTTCCATCTTTAGAAATTTTCGCTTACGGATAAGACACGAAGAATTGCCAGGAAACCGAATAATTGCACCAAAATGGACGAAGGCCTGCAATGGCTGCAGTCTAACAAATGAGATTTTGATTCAGAAGATTAAATGAGTTTAGAAAAATTAAATTAATTTTTTTTTTTTTTTATTTACGACTAGTAAAATACATTTAGAGGCGAGACTAAAGGCGAACGATGTAGAAAATGAAAATAGGTAAATTAAAATATATAATGGCAAATGCGGTTTGTGGAGAATTGTGTTAACAAGTCGAGATTAACTGAAACAATTTGAAATGTTATAAATAGTGCTCTTTGTTAAAACGTTTGTTTCTCAGTACATTTAGTAAAACGACCAAAAGTGATGAGAGATGCTGATGCAGAGAATTAGTTGCCAGCTACGAAGAGTAAAATCATTATTTTTTAGGATTAATAGATGGATTGGGTTTGGGAAAGAGAATTAAGCATCGACAAGGAATTTTCGATTACCTTAACATTCTGTAATGGTCTTCTATGAATAGATCTTTGGAACATTATTGCCTGGTGGATATTTTAAAAATAATCGTTTGAAACCGGGAAGATGATAAAATGATGTTTGTGTCAAGAAGAAAAATAATACCTATAGCATCCACATTACCATTAGAAAAAACAAAAACTTAATGCCATTACTGGTCATTGGATTCCATTGTATTAGCCGCACACTGAATATCGCATCACGCTCAAAAAGCGTATAAGCAGCTATCTGTATTTTAACAAAATTGGTGTAAAAGTCAGTAATACCTCCCAAGTGTTGGAAAAGAAATAAATATGTTGGAATATGGGAATGTATGCAAGAAAAAAGTGTTTTGTAAATAAAGCATTCGTCATATGAAAGTTATACATATAAATGATCTCAGTTTCTGAAAATCTTACGTGCGGTTATCTAAAATTTGTTTCCGAATCACTCGCGACTAGGCGAAAAAATAATCTTGCTCTCTTTTAATTTACATGTCATAAAATATTTTATAATAAATCATTCAAATAATCTTTGCGTTTACATATTATATATATATATAAAGCGGACTTGCTTTATAATTTAGATTCAATAAACAATTCATGTGTTTTTTTCTCTCTACATTCCCATTTATGATTTACACATCAATCGAGTAATATTGTTATTTACCATCCAGTATGAAAATATAAGTTAGCAATAAAAATTGTCGTAATTAACTTTATCAAAAAAATTATAAGGTGTTAAATCGACAATTTAGGAGTTGAGCCGGAAAGTATTACTATATAATCGCAATGCTGAAGATGTTTCACTCGAAATGAAAAAGTAAAACATTTATACATTTTTTAAGTGACGTAGCTGTAATAAAATAATTTTACAAACATCTTACGAGCAACATTGATTTCAGTAATGAGGATTAATTTAATCTTAAAAAGATTGAACTTCCAAAAGGGAAATCATTTTCATGACGGTTAATTCAAAGGAGGCCATGGCGACCATAAAGCGAATTGCACTTCGCTCGCGAGCTGCCATTCCGGCGGAAGACCCGGACGCATTCGAGAGTGGCCTAGGCGGGGTCACGGGGATCCAATACGACATAAATAATATGCCGTGGTCAGACGGAATTTCTTTCTTTGCCCTAGACAAAATGTTCGAATGCTCTGCCTAATGCCACGGATTTAAAAAGGAAACAACGCATTTACTGCAAGGGCAACACACTTTGATTTTCCCATCACTTTTTATTTTTTTTTATGCGAATAAAAAATTTTTGCATTCGTACGAATCGTGATCCATGCATCTTCCAAAGGATTACAACATGCATAAATAAGTCAGAAGTTATCAAAATTTATGGAAAGGCGAAAATCCCGACATCGTCATATTCCATCTTCCTAATCTTCCATGTAAAAACTGTAGCGCATTTATTGTCTGGCAAAAACTGAAAAGCGACAAGTCATTATCGCACCGCAAATTCCTTTGCTCTGGATTGATTTCTTTCGCAAACAGCCGGGAAAGCTTAGGGGAAACCTTCGAAACCTTTTTACGTGAGGAAAAATGTACGTTTTCGAATTTTTGCAATTTGAAAAATTACTGGAAAAAGGGATTGTGCCGCTTTTCCTCCAGGAGTTTCCGGTAAAAGCCGAAACTTGAAAAATGGTTTGTCCGCGAAAAGAAATGGATGAAAAATATATATTTTGTATTAGAGGAAAGCACAACACCTGTGCCACGAACGGATTGGTATACATTGGGGAAGAGGGCTTTGTGGGGGGGGAATGGTTGTATCGGGAAGGAAAAACATAATCATAAATGTCAGAAAAAATTTCCAACAAAAACAATTTTATTTTTCGAAAATTATTTATCCGTTAAGTTTTCATTCAGACTACAAATCGTAAATATTAATTTTACTTTTCAGTGTTGGTTAATTCGAAATTAAAATATTCAAAAATTAAAAAATTCCTCGGTGAAAACCCTGAAAACTAAAAAAGTTTTATTTTATACAGAAAATTATGAACTTTATATTTTGAGACGTAAATTCTTGTTTCACATTTCCATTGGTTTTTTAATCATTATCTATATAAGTAAAAACAAAAATTGACAGTCGAAGAAATAAGATGCTACTAACGTAATAAGACCATTTCTAGACATTTTGCATTAAATAATTTTATGATTTGCTTCTTTTGGACTACATTCAAACCATGTTGTTCCCATAATGTTTACATATAGAAACAATAACATAAAACTGATCGGAGATGAAAATTGATATATCATAACACATTCCTGGTAATTTTCTTTTTAATTTTGTGTCTTAATTTTTTAAATTGTTTTTTAATTTTTTTTTTAATCATCTGCGAATGGAGATCGTTTTAGCAAGCTTCAAATAATTGCAAATACAATGCGAATGAATGAGTTTCTCTGCGGAAAAAAATCATAAGTTTAACCAAGGACTAGAAGTAGCCATAACCTTCAGTATATAATCTAATATCTGAAATTTTTAAAACATAAATCCTGTCAGGAAATCATTGATAATTTATCTCATATAAATTTAAATAGTCGACGCTCTACATCGTTCAATTCATTTATTAGTTATGAGTTAAATTCCGTAATGCCCTAACATTTTATGAAGTCGGGTAACAGCTGAAAATAAATGTATAAAAAAAAACTCGATACTGAAATCGAAGAAAAATATAGTACTCCTACATAATGCAGCCATTATTAATGTAGGTTTTCAAAGCATTGTACCCATTAAGCTTTTGGATATAGCGTTTCAAAGCGAGAAAGATAATCCTTTATTGATTACCATTTACCGTTGGTATAAAATGTAAATTTTTGGAGATTAAACGCCTTACTACGAAAGGCTGCATGAGAGTCGTATATTTTATTATTCCACATTAGGATTCCCGAGTGAAACTTAAAAGGTATCAGAGTCTTTTTCATTTCGGACCCGATCCACTGATTAACTGCAGAGAATAGCGTGAAGCGGAAAAGTGACAGGATATACTAAAAAAAAGCACAAAATCGACTGGGATGCACGGGAAAATTGAGATATATCGAAGATCATTCCCCGATGGAATACATGAAAAAAGAAAATGAAAAATCCGATCACGCGTCGTTTCGGAGACCGGTCTAATTATTTAGATCAGCTTTTTGAAAAGTATATATTTTTTTTCATTTTAATAACAAAACCTTCAGCTTGATGATGTTGGACAACAAAAATCCGAACGTCCAAACGGATTCCCGCGTTTTAATATGAAGAAATACGCGATTAGAAGATAATTTACGGGAGATAAAATATCGCGTTATTTACGATCTGTGTCGAAAGCGTCTGACGGAGACTGAACAAAGCTTGCAAAATCTCAGATCGCGTAATCCTAGACGTTACAGCCGCGAAAGTGAAGGATGAAGTTGGTGGCAATGCTTAAAAAAAAAAAAAATCGAATGGGAAACCATTACGAAAAAGCAAAACCCGTGGGTTATTTCGGCCAGTGCCACACCAGCGAAAACTTGCTGGATGAGTGAAGATTTTTTCTTTTTTTTATGATCTAACCAAAATAACTTATCCGAAATTTGCGTCGAAACGTTCGCTTTGTTTTTTCTCAAAATGCCGTTCCACATTGTTTATGATTCTGGTTCGTTCGCCTGCATTTAATTTCGTTTCAAACGCTGGTGCACGATGACCTGTAAAAGATGATTGCTCCTGATGCACGGTCAGATGCGAACATCCAAGGGGGTATGAATCTAAAGCACATTTTCCGACTGCCATTTCCTTCTGAGGGTTGCCAGATGGAAAATGACTACAGCCAGACAAGGAATATAAAGGCCAATCTCTAAAGAATAAAATTTGAAAAACAGGTCATGGAATTTAATTTTAAGTAGTGAAAAAAAAAAAAAAAATCAAGTCTTTCAGTACCAGAGACCGGCAATGGAGCAGTTGAAACGAGCGAGATTTTATGAACAATGAGTGGGAAAAAAGTTAATCACATTGTATTATTAGAGTAATTAAAATTGTGATTGTAAATATAATAAGAACCTTTAGGACGTAAGATCACATACACGAAAATATTGATTTATACAATTAAATTTAAGTCACAATTTCCAGTATATAAAATACAACGATAAAGCAGTTAAAAATATATGGTTTAAAATATTTTCATGTTGTGAATTGAAATTGAATACCCAAATTTGCAATACGCATATCTATTTGATTAGTACAATGAAAGCGTTATAAGTTTTTTCGAAATATTATAAATTATTTTGGATGCATGCGAATATGAAAATTAAATTTATTATTAATATATTTGCGAATAAGTTCGTCGACGATGTGACTAATGCTAGTTATTGAAAATCTGCATCTTACCTTTGATTTTATTTTCCCCGAAAACCATAGGTTGACACAAGTAAGATATCCAAGAGAACACATTTTATTCACTTGCATTCGGCACTGTAAATAAAATATTTTGCTAAATTACTTCCTTTATATCGCGTGGAAAATTTTTTGATAAAGATAAATTTATCCGGGTTTGTGCATTGAATGCAATCTATCTGAAATAATGTTTTTAATTAACCATATATATTTTATTTGAATTTGAAGAGAAAAAAGTAAATTATGAAAAACTTTGTTAAAAAAAAATAAAAAATTTATATATATAAATTTTTTTAAATTGTTGCAGTCGAAATTTAAATAATTAATACATTATTTAAAGTTTATATTGAAAATTTTAATATTTAAAAATTAGCTCGCTTACACGCATAAATTAATCGTAATTATCATATTTAGAAATTTAACTGAAAATTTTTGCCTTCTCCGGATGATAGGCATCAATTTTGCCCTTAGAGTGGATAATTTGACCATCCCCAGTCTGATTATTACAATTTATGGTTCTTGAGTTTTGTTATGACAATATTTAAAGTGTAAGATCTTGGAGAATGATAGCTATGGGATGTCTTTTTCACATCCGAAAAACATGAAAAGCTGTAGACGTTCGGACTGACGAAGACCTACCCGTGGGGAGTCATCTCGCGATGAATGGCTAAGAAATAAAAATTTATCCTAAATATTTTAGATATTACACTTAAAATGTTGACATCGAACATCCATCGAATAGTTAAAAGAAACATTTCATATCGGTTTCAACGTAATTGAAAAACGTCATTCGAAATGCAAATCTATGAAGAAAATATTTTCGAATTAAATCTCATTAAAATACATTGTTAATAGCCGCATATGAACGTGAATAAGCTTTTAAAGAATGGTATAATTGTGTAATTCATAAGTAATTTGTCCTTCAAAATCCAATTTTTCCTTATATAATAAAGATATATAAATTAATATTCTTTGTAGTCTGATAAATGATCTTCGAATGACACACGTGGCTTCTCCTAAATGATGATCGTCGATTTTAATTAAATAAGCCATTAATCGACGAATATTGTTCTTTTTTACAGTGAGTGGTCCGTTGAAGCTTTGTGCTGTTGAATTTGCCAGACGAGACTACAATTTCAGAAACTGCTTTCCACACTAGAAGGAATTTTGCTGGAGAGCCATAAATTTAATAACGGATGAATAGGAAGAGAAGCAAAGTATTTCCATTGTTCGTGCCCTTTACAATTACATTAACTTGAAGAAAGCTCGGCATTTCGTTACCCTAATTTCACGATCGAATTAAAATTTGAAAAATACTTCCAGTTACTTTTCCATAATTTTGAAAAAACTATATTGTATCCCTATAGGAAATTATACTATTATAACAATATAATCAATTATAAAGAACATTTTTTTGTTACGGTAAAAATATTAAACGAATAATTTTAAAGGATAATCCAATCGGATATTCAACAAATATTAATATGATCTTCCACTACCAGAAACAATATACGCAAACAATTTTGTAATGCCATTTCGTCTTACGGCCAACTTCGACAATTTAATAATTGAAGACATTATACAAAAAAACATTTCACAGAAATGATTTGTTTACGTTGCATTTTTCAGAAAAAAATTAAAAAGAATGGAAAAAAAATTTTTTTTTATTAAGTGTTACCAAACGTTATAAATTGAAATTAGCAAGAGATAACATAGTATGAAACAAATACATGGTAAAGCATATTTATATTTTGTAACTTTGAAAACTTGACTATTTAATGTTGCGCTCTCATTAGCTATAAAATTTTGTAATTTTCAAAATTGCGCATTAGTCAGAACTGAGTTATTTACAATTTCAGATTGATCAATATAATAAGCATAACATTTGCCGACATTATTAGTTCTCATCTTTAGAACCGACGATGCCCCTTTCAGATACTTTTAACATTTGACACCAGTGTAAACGGATTTGAATCATCAATTTTACAAAGGCACAACACTTAGATATTGGATTGCCAAATATTTTGCCTGCTACACGCAATTTCCCAACCACCTTATGAGAAGTAAAAACATTACTTATTTTTAGCCAAAATAAATCTACACCGAAGGACTGAGGGAAAATCCGGAAAGGAAAAGAAATTCTCCAAGCTGAATTAATTTTAAATCCAGAAATCCGATCTGGGAAGAATGTAATAAGTTTTTGAAAATGAAACTCATTTCAAAAGAAATAAAAAAAGAGTTTTCGTCCAATAACAAACATATCCCTTTCCTTCAGGAGTTTCATTTTCGTCATTTACTGGAAAGAATATCCCATTTGGCTTCTTCCATTTTCTTTTTCCATTTGTTTGTTTCCTTTCATCGGTACTTTTACGCAAAGCACAGCTCGGTTTCGTTTCTTTTATTTTCTCCATTCCGCCTTTTCTTATATATATTTGAGTTTAGCACAGAAAATTTCCCGCACCAGTCAAATGAATTAAAATAGATTTTTTCACTCCCCTTCCGCAATAAACGTTCCTGATAAATGTATTTAAACGCGGAATTTCGGTACCTTTTGTAAGCTTTACGATTTTTCATCTCGAAAAATAAATTAAAGAAAAAAAATTAAGAAAAATAAAAGAAGGAGCACAAGCGCACTTTTTCATTTATTTTTTACCTCTTTTTTCCTGTCGAACGATGATGCTGAGAAAATTACGATATGCGATAATGGGGAAGAAAGAAAAAAAGGAATACATACCGTTGTAATCCGGTCATTACATGCGAAAATAAAATTGAAAACTGGATTAATGTAACAGAAAAGAAGATACTGAAAAAGAGAGAGAGGCCTTCAGTTTGAATCAAAGATATTAAAGCAGTTCACTTGCACATCGATAGAATCTGAGCTAGCACAAGATTGAAAATGAAGTTCAGGAAAGAAATTGAAGTTTATTTATACCTGCTAATGGGTTTAATTGTCATTTAATGAGAATAAAACCATAACAATTGATAAGGATTTAATAGGCTATTATTCCCAACAAACCTATCATGGCGGAACACATAACCTTCATATTTTATAGCTCCTGAGCTGAAAAATTAATAAAGAGTGACTGAATGGGAACTGATATTTCCCCGGATAAAAGGTTTTAACTTCATGATGCAAATTTTTCATTTTCATTTCACACAAAACAATCATATGCGGAAAATGATTCAAGTTAGCAGTGAAAAATCACACACCACACACATACACACACACACGCACACACAGATCCGAATACAAATTATGTGTGTTTGTGCTGAAAGTGCTTCGCGTTCTTGCTGAACCAAAAGAGAAAATAGAGATTGGAGGCAATGATGCTTCAGGTATGTGAAAAATCAAAAAAGAAACGAAACCTAATAAATTGGCAGCATTTTTGATAAAGTCAACGCCATAAATTAGTTAATTAATTTCAATAATAAAGAATTTGAAATGAAATTAATCAATAAATAAATTGAAAACATTACTGTAACCAAAGGTTCTATTTTTCGCATTATTTCAAATGAATAAACAAAGTTGTAGTAATTATAAACGTCCGAACTCGGCCTTAAGGCCGAGTGCAATCTAATATATTAAAACTTTATTGTAAAAAGCAATTTTTGGAACTATTTTTATATAAACCATTACGAAACTCACTGACTGAAATTACTGAATAATTAGCCAAAAATTCGATTAATATCTTCAAGTGCAATAAATATTAAAAATGTTAGTTTCCAAGTAAAAAAAAAAATAGATATAAAATTTCACAATATCTTCAAATATTTTGTGGCTCAACTTAAAAAATTGTGATCATTTAAACGATAATTGTTACGATAACCTTAACTCTCACTAAAAGTCACTTAAGTAAAATGCACAAAATTTTTTGTTATATCATACATAAAGAGCAATGTATCAAACGCGAAATTTTGACGTAAATTTTACAAATCGAAAATGATTAAACCATTTATAGTAACTTTTAACTGTTTAATATAAATGAAACTCATGTCTACATGAATATTTATATAATATGTATTTTATTTTAAGAAAAAAGTGAAAAAAGCAAATAAACCCGAACGTTAGTGCACCGTCGGAAGGAAGAGTTTAAGTTAGTTTTTCTAATGCGAGGTGCCCTGTTGATGATATTAAATTTCCATGGTCACCATAAAGGAGGAGGACAAAAAAAGAGAAAAAAAAATCAGGAAGTATAAACATTGATTTGTAAATCAATGTCCGTCGTTGAGTGATTCATTCCGGTGACAGAACCAGGTATTTGTATGAATAAACTCAGGTTGTCCATCAGAAACCAACAAAAAAATGGACTGAGATGCCTTATGGTGGTTTTTACCATTCGTCTTCCTGGTTGAACATGGAATTAACCGAATTTTTAATGTGAAATACAATTTTTGCTCTTATTTGTCTCTAGTGTAATTTTTAGAGGTTCTGCTTCATAGTTCAGTATCAGACGCGGCGGAAAAATTTAATTTACATATTTTAATATATGCATATTAGTTTTCAATAAATGCGTACGGATATATGGATTCAAGCAGGTTCAACCTACTGGCTACCTTCAACGTAAATGGATTTTATTCAACATTTATCTGGATTATACGGATCTTCATATGCTCCGGAATATAAATTGCGGTTTAGGAGTGAATTTTTCCTTATTAAATTATATTTTTTCTGATGCCTAAGAGATTGTATTTGTTAGAATTATTTTTTTTACGGTTTACGTTTTTTAAGGAGGAAAAAACAGCAAAGTCAAATAAGTGGCTTGATATTTTGATACAATAAAAAAATCTAAAGCGAACATTTTCAAGAAGGAATAATTTGTGTATGAATAATTTAAAAAAAATCAGATAAAGTCTTTTTTCGCGGATATGGGTCTTAAATAACTACAAGTATAATGTATTTGAGAGGACGTTAATTAGAGGTTGCTTAGACACGATGAACTGATAAAATAAGTTTAGTTAATATATAAGAACTTTAATATCAAAGACCCAAAATCCCTGTTTGATATATAAATCCGTGGGCCCATCGCCACATGATGGAACTTATAGTCCCGGAATAAGTAGCTTAGTTTGTTTAATACCTCGTTATTCAGTTTCTAATTGATAATTTTCCAAATCAAAAAATTTTCAGACGACTTAAAGCATTATTTTAATATGTTTTTCTGGAAAATTTTTTGTTATAATTAGATTGTTGTACTTGATTTATAATAATTTTCAAAAATTTTTATATTTTACAAAATACGATTTTTCCGCGACTGCGGCGCGTAGGTAGGTTTAGACCTACCTTGGAAAAAGTCATATTAACTCTTCAGCACATAATTCATTTTAATCCATTGAATTTAAAGTTTAAACTCACAGTTGTCCCACCAGTACCATATCAGATAGCACGCAGTCTTATTGTGATTGTAATAATTTACGTGTCTATTGCCTTTCATGCCAATTTAACCAAAGCAATAATTTTTTTAAATGCGAATTGTAACTAAAATTTGTCCTATAACTTGGTCAATATCATTTTTTCTTAAATGTCTTAAAGGATGGTAAAAACGAGAAGCAAAACGCGAATTTTTTTTTTATTTATTTTTTATGTCTTTGATAAGGATTAAAATGAAATTAAGCTCAACCAAAATCAGACTGTATAAAAATGCTACATACTACATTTGCGATTAATAAATTACATAATTTCTTTGTTCGATGCCATTTCAGCAGAAAAATTTAATGGAAAAGCACGTTTCATGTAAGCTAGATACACACTGAAGGAATAATAAAGTCGATATGAAAATGCGGAAACATACGTTGAAAAGGGATGAACATATAAGAAATATATAAAGTCTGTTTTGTTCCATGAAAGTTTTTGACTGCGGAGTTTTACGGTCGCGTACACGTGAAATTAAAAAGGAATAATCACATTTGCTAGAATTTTGTATTGGTATTAATGCGTTACCGGTACGGATATGAAAATATCCGTAAAAACTTGCAAACTTTATTTGACGGAGTGGGTGTTCTACCTATGTGTAGGAAAGAGCTTAAAAAAACTAAATTTTTTAAATATGAAAAACTACTACTCAAACGATTCTTCAGGAGTCAGGATGCGGTATCATAATGGTCAGATAGCAGAAGAATAAAATATATTGAAGAAATTCGGTTAGACGGATCTAAATGGAAGGCAAGGGCTCGAGGCAATAACGCATTATCAATTGCTTTAATGGTGGATTTCTACTGGGAGTAAACTTAAATATTAATCTTAAAATATTTGATTCCATTGAAGTAGAAACATTTGCACAAAATACGAATTTTAATGTAAGGACTGGTTTGCGAGAGCCATTCAAAACGGGGAACTTGGAGAAAATTTTGTCTTAAAAAAAAATTGCAGAAATTAAGGCCCAGAATATGTAAAACGGAAACAGATCTTTACAATAAATCAAGCAGCGTGTTCTCGATCCGAACCAAGAAGTTTGTTTTGCGTACCTAGTCCGGCAATAAATAACGCGATAAGACGGTTTAATTGTGGCCTTTGGACGTTCTTCAACTCGATCTATGCTTGAATGCTCTCGTGATAACTTCCATTTCAATCCGTCAATGAAATGGAAAATGAAGCAAGCTCGAAAATCAGAATTATTAATATTTTTCTGCTCTATCGGAAATGTCACAAGCGACTGCCGTGAGACTCGGATCAAGAGAAAAAGAATTCGTTAAAAGAAACGGGTTTAATGTTTGACGATATTGACTCGAGAGAGTCGAATCGCCGGACATTGAGCAAGTTCAGGGAGTAAACCACCGGCGGAAAAGTGGCCGTCGATGGTGATGGTCATCAAGCAGCCTGGCATTAACAGCCACTAACCGCGGTTCTGAGCTAAGCGGATCCTGACGCCTTTCTATAAAACAGGAAAGGAAGTTAACATTTTTATAGCGCGATAATGAGAGAAAGAAAAAATTGATACTCGATACTGAGTGTAAGCTGAATTCTTTAAGAGTTTCGAATGCGGGAACTTAATAAAGATCTATGAGTGCATTAAGGTGGCCGATTAACGGCGGTGCAAGCGTATTCTGAGAGCGAAATATCGGGAAGCCGTTCCCGAGCTTGGCCACGAATTTCAGGGTTGACAAAATCCCAAAAAAATCTTAAAATGTGCTCGTCGCTCGAAGTTCCCGTCCGGCCACCGATGCGGACGCCAAAATCGTCGGGTCATTAGCGAACGAGCGTGATCGGCAACGTCCATACGAAGTGCAACGCGACGCGACCCATTTTTTTCGCTCATTCCTTCCATTTATTATATTTGAGACATAAAACTCATAAAATCTTAACAAGATTTTGATGTCTTTGAATCAGCTAAGCGAAGGTCTTGCTCCGGATGAAAAGGCCCAGCACGTAACTTACCTCACCCTCCGCCGAATCCGTCAAAAATTTTTTTTTTTTTTGAAAGGAAACAGTTTGCCACCCTGATCTAGAGATCGCCATTTCCCGAGTCCGAGCTTGAAAAAATGGATTTCGAATCGAAATATTTTAAGTAAATCTTAATAACCTCTACCCGGATGCGTAATCAATGATTTCTTGCCCCGTTAGATTTGCTTTCATTAACAACAGGAGAATATTTCGACCAGAATTAAAAGTTATTTTGATTGCATGGAACTTTAACATCAAACTAGATCTGGCGACTGCTAAGTTAGCCAGCGCGGTTGCACCAAAAATTAAAAATTTTTCTTCAATGAAATTTCCAAAATCGATTTCCATAACCAAACCATTTATAAGCTTATATCATAAAGCTATAAGCTTTAAGCTTGTTTTTTTATTTTCAAGGCAATTATTAATCGCATTGTCATATATTATTGGATCCTGCAGACCTGTTTAGTGTACCGTTTGTGAAAGTCATTTTTTCTGATTGGAAAAAAAAAACATTATAATTTTTCTTGAACAATAAAATACATAAATTATTTCCAGTATTTAATATATTATTAAATTGAAGAACGTTTGATAAAATCCATTAAGAATTGTAAAAAAAAAAAAAATTAATTAATTAGGAGGAAAAAACTGGATCTTGTTCACAGAAAAACTGGGAGTTATTCCGTAAAAAAAAAATACACCTGATGCTGATGTTCACTGTCGGAATATTTCCCCGGATAAGCTACATTTTGATGTACCCAAAATAGGTTGCATATCAAACGACAATGGCTTTCAAAAGTTGGTCGTCGCTTATGCAATAAAAATCATGAAAAGTAAAATTTATGACATTTCGCTCAAGAATCTGTCTGTTAAATTACAACTGTACTCGTCATTATTGGTCATTCCGAACCAGTCCTCGGTGGTAAGTGCCGATAATCCAGCCGACAAAATAAAAGAAAAAAAAAAAAAAAAAATCTTTACCGCAGCGTAAGTTTCATCGGCGTTCGTTCAATTCCCGATGCAACATTTTAGATTCGACCGCGGGAATTCCTCTGACGAGCTCTTTCCCCTGGTGCTTCAAGCGTGGGCGATTCGAACCGTCTGCATTCCCGCATTCTCCCGACGGTCTCGAGCATCGGGCGATCGCGGTCAGCGCCGCAACGAGGCACGGCAGCATCTCCCGCTTCCGGATCAAGGCTTCCGGTTCGAAGCGCGATGGGTTCGCGACGAACGCGACGCCGCTCCTGTCCGGATCTGCTCTCGCGGCACCGGCACTCGGTGCCAGTCGTAAATCCCAAACCCCGGTGCCCGGAGCTTGCCGCTTTTCCGCCGCTTCCGGCGCCCGAGATCACTTCCCTCGGAGTTCAGGCAGCGGATTCAGGGAGCGCTCTCGGAAAAGGAGGAAAGCGTAAAGAGTTCCGAATTTTAATTTTGGTTAACCCCTCTCTCCCCCCCCTCCCCTCCTCCTCCTCCGCCCCCCCCATCCCGGGAGAACCGTTAATTCCGACGATTTACAACGGTTTTTGGAACTTTTCAAGATAAACTAACGGAACCGAGTCGAAATGAATATTTTCCCGAATGTTTTCGAAAATAATAGTAGAAAAATCGAAGTCTGAAGTTGTGGATATTTCCCGTGAGAAAGCGTTCTAGTCAAGAATTCGGACCGGGTTTAATTAACCCTTTAACGTCGAGGCGACACCAAAAGATGCCCGCCTTCCGCTCCGCACGGGCTGCACACGCATAACGCGTCCGTGTGCAATTGCACGTCGATGCAAATACTGAAAAATCCTCCATTTTCCCTCCCGTAGGCGGGCGTTTTTCACTCCTTACGCGTTCTTTATTTATTTTTTTTTTTTTTCCTTTTTGAGTTGGAAATTTTTCACGCCTTATTCCGCACGTCAAACGTTGACGTAAGGAGTTGTAAATGTAAAAATCCCGCATCGGGGAATATGCATTTCGACAACTTCCTGTCTCAATTTGCATACACAAGTCCTTGCGATTAGGTAACAATGCTGGAAAAAAAAAAAAAATAATGTTTTCAATGGAAAATTTTTTTCGTAGCTGATTTTGAGCGACTTTCGTTCTTTAGTGCGGACAATCCATTCACGAATTTATGCCGTCGAATGGATTTTCGAACCATATCAGGGGGTAAGAAATTGTTAGTTATTATGAAATATGCTTTAATGATTAACAAAATCTTTGATCGAGAAATTTTCTCGAGCCCTCTCAAATATTCGGACTTATTTTGCGCTTTTGGCATACAAAAATAATGTAGGTTGGAAATTTATAAATAAAATGCGGAAAACTGCAGGGAAACATTAAGCGTAAATTTACTGTTTCGTTACGTCAATAATTAAATTAATTTAAATAATAATATGTTGTGAAGTTTCGTTTCTGTCAGTTATGCCAGGCGATTTTTATACATTTTAAATGGCTTAGATTTAAAAAGTTTTAAGTAGACTCTGGAAAAGGGGTAATGAATTTTGTGCAGAGGAATCGATTTTTTTTTTTTTTTGTTTTAAAAATAAAAACCAGAATAAAATCGCTGAGGAACATCTGCTTAAAAGATAAAAACAATTGACCCCTTCAACTTATACAAGCATGTATTTTTATATAATTAAATCTTTTTCTCTGCTTCCGACTTCCGGTGGTGTCATTTAAATATAATGAATGCAGAAGTGTGTTGGAGGAATATGTTTTGCTTTGCGCCGCTTATCCGCGCGCCAGAGCGAAAAAGGAAAATTCTAATATATAATTAATAAAAACGTCAATAGTTAAGCTTTCAAAATAATATAAAAATCTTGTTAAAATGCGGCAGCTGAAGCATTGCCCTTGTCTCTGATGCAAGGCAGGCGTTTTTTATTAACTTTAAGGGAATTCTTAAGTTACTCTTTTTCAAGGGAGCAACTTTGATAAGGCATAAAAAAATGCGTTAAAGCACAAGCAATTTTTTTCCTGGATTAACGTCGTTGAAGGAAGCGGAAATTGAGGAACCCTTTCGCTGAGTATCCGGAAGAATCGATGAATGAGCACTAAAAATTGTTGCCCTGAGAACAATAAGTGAAAGAACGTACGTAATGAGCATTATATCTGGAAATAGAGGAATAAGACACGTAAAGCTCATTTCATCGGATACCCGAACACGCAGCATTATTGAGGTTATGCAATTTTCGTTTGCCACGAAATATTCCGGGCAACGTCGTCCAAAATTTTCTCGTAAGCTTAATTGCGTTTGTATCCATCCATAAACATGGAATCCCGGTCTGGAGATCATTCAAAACTAATCGCCTTAAAAGTCAAAAGCCTCTGATATCGTACGCATGCTGCGCGTCCATTAATTCAAAGACATTGTAAGTAAATTGGTCAGATGAAAAGCACAAACATTATTTAGGTTTGCGAACACGAAACGGGATTTGTTTTCCTTGAATGACTGACTCTGTAACAGTGATAAAGAGCATTGCAATTAACATTCTTAAAATGCTTATTCGAAACAGAAATGGAAATAATCTGCGGTTCCTGCAACGAACGAAGACACCACTTTCAATTCCAGCCTACCAGAGAATTTTACATTATTTAATACGTGTCTCAAACCGTAAGATTAGATAATTTAACAAGAATTTTCTTCGTGGCCGATTACTCATGAGCCTCCTCGTTCCGTGACAAAGCTTAGTCGAAAGCGTCAGAATTTTCCTGCACGAAAAATCTTCTTTTTCATTCGCGGGAACCACTGGGAACGCGATGCAAATTTCCATGTTTTGTCGCCTGATGGTCGCATCACCAATCAGAAACGAAAGCGAAAAAATGCGCATGTGACGGTGCAGCATTCAAGTCATGGAAGGGCACGACCGAAGAATGCAAGTTCCAGGGTGGAGATTTATCGTGGCAGAAGGCCGAGAAGGGGGCAGAGACATTATGGTGGGGTGACGAAGGCGGTTTTGCTGTATGAAGGGTTCGAGATGAATTATGGAAGCAGAACCAGTCTCTCTGCATTGATAATTGGATTTTTCGTTTGGAACCGTATTTTTCGGGCTATTGATTAGAGATTTTGAATTGAGAAACTGGAACTCTTATTTAGGAAGGAATTGCCTTCGTGTATTTCAATACATATTTTTTGAGTCTCTCTTTAAAATTATCTTGTAATTTTAAACCTCTCTAAACTAATTAATTAAAGATTGGACTGTGTATTTAAAATAATTCGATTTTATGACCCGTCGAATTTTTACGAAATATGTATCAACAAATATAATAATTACCTTACCAGGCATGTGACAATATTTATAATTACTTCAAAACTCTCTTGTTTCATTGATCTATATATATATATAATGAGATATATATATTAATAATATAATAAAACTTTATATATGTGTTAAAGTTCAGTTATGAAACATTGCCTGCCAATTAGACCTTCGTAAATGTACGTTTTACAGTTAGAAGTTAATTTTTTGCAGATGAATTTAGACATATCGTTAGGTTCAGTCCAAGTAATCGATCATCAAACAGCCCCATTTTATGTAAATGCGAAAGTAATATCACAAAATCCTTTTTTCCTCTACCTGATTTCAAAATGATATGTGAATGATTCAATCAGCGTTATACTTACAATCAGTTACAATGTAATGTTAGAGTTCTTTCAAAGTCCATTTTAACTAGGAAATAATTGCATTTTATTTAACTTGACACACGAAAAATATATACTTATTTCCTCCACAACGTAAAAGAAAAAAAAGCCTTTTATAACGGTACCGGTTATTTCATATGCATGAAAAGACTTGCAGGGTTGGAATTTTACAGTTAAGTTAAAAAAAATTTACTTGGATTATATATCTCTGGGTTGAAATAAGCATAAAAAAAAAGGATTGTGTGGAGGTGTTATAACTGAAAACATTTAAGGCTTTGTATTACTTTTTTTTATACTGAGCGTGCGAGAAGAAAACCTTAAATATATTATTAAAACCTTTTTTTTTTTAAGGGAAAAAAAATAAGTACAGTTATACGGACTGTCATGCAGTAACAACGAAAATTATAATCAGTCGACCGCATTAAAAACGTTTGTAAACATTGGGTTTTGCGCAGAGATCTTACTAAACAAATGTTCGAGAATTTTAAAATTCATTAAAAATTGTCAGATGGAAATTTTTAAATAGAGTGAGATGTAATCTGCACACGACGAAAAAAATTTTTACGTTTAGAATATAGTTTAAGTGATTTATTTTGCGAGAAAGTCGTCTTTTGACGTGAAAATACAAGGTGATGACTGTTGGTAACTTTTAAAAATGTGTTGATGGAAGCTTGAAAATTAAACGGAGGAATAATGATGATATGATAATATTAAAATTATTCTGAAAGAGATAAAAATGAGCTGTCATTTATTATTATAATATACATTACGGTTTTCACATATGTAAAATCAGGTATCATAAGAGAATATTTTAGGATTACGTGAGTAGACATATATATGGCTAATAAGGCTAATATACATATATGTATAAGGTAATAAATTGACCAAATTATCTTTGATTATAATTAGGTGCTTGTAAGAAGAAATATTTTTACAAATTTTCCCGTGAATATTCATTTGATAAATGTGGTAAATATTTATAAGTAATCCAAAAAAAAAATATATACAATACAATAATTTTTAAATATTTTTTTTTAATTTACATTTTTTACATTAGGGCAAATGTTAAAAATATTTATAGCTCATCGATCGAGATCGATTCTCATGTTATTTCTGTAGTTCTGCATCAAGATATTTGGTATTTCTGTATCAAGATATACTCAGTTTTGTAATTATTTAACGGTTTATCAAATTAAAGTTATACTCCAGTCTGTATACTTTTGAAAGGAATGAGATACGTACATATAAGTTTTCAGTTCTGATACAACGTAAAATACAAGGAGGAACAACGTTTAACTGGTAGGTCTCGGCCCATGAAGTGGTTTGATAGTTATAGGACGGAAATTCAGGCAGTGCCCTCCCTTCATCGCCCATTCAAAATTCAATTCTCTGCTCTTAAGCAGATATCATAAGAATTTCTCGAATTCCAAACGAATTAATTGAGAACAATCCTTTTGAAACTCGCCATCTAACTCGAATGCTCTATAAACAACGCAAATGAGATAATTTTTAAATTTCATTTAAAATAGTACTTCTTCATTTGAGACGATGCATATTCCAGAATGATAATTTTCTTCGACGTCTGTATCACGTAATAGTTGGACATGCTTGACTTTCAGCTCTTATTAAAAACCAAACTGGAAATGAAAAGGCTCTGCAAAATGACTTATCATCATTATATTCTAATTAGTTTTTAAGAATAATCAGTAATTTCGTTAAACCTTTCTAAAAAATTACCAAATAAAAGCATTAATACTTATATCTGCTTTCAGCCACGCAACATGAATGTATCTCCGACTTCACATACTCGGATTGCCGCGTACTTCACAGTTTAAACATAGCAGAACATTAATCACTTTCCACATCTTCAACAACATAAATTGTTCGAGTCTCAACGAAAACAATCCTATTTTTCAAATTTTGTTATTTCCCGAGGAAAAATTAATTATTTTCGATGAGTCCTTCGAAAAATCTTCAATCCCTAAAACCGTCGACGGATTATTTTCATAATCCCGTTTCACTTCCACCTAAAATTACTGTTTTGAAACAAAAAACCCGAGTATAAAAAAAAGTTTGAGAAGTCATAATTTCGTCTGAACTCATTTTTCCCACTATTAGGACACAAGAAAAGCAGTAAAATAATGTATAAATGGAAATAGATCTAATTACAAAGTTTCAGATTCTTACTTTTGGTTCGTTATATACGTTCAATATTTCTGGTTGTTTCGGCGCAGCGGCTTATTCCTTTGAGGTTTAAGAAAAACGGGGATTTCATTTTCATTTTTTTATGCATTCCTTGCCTTGACTTAATCCTTTTCCACTATCTTAGTCTGAAGTATTCCTGCGATGTTTCTCGTCTCTCATCAGCATGAGAGACTTTTCTCCTTTAATATCAATTCCATGATTCTCACCCGTGTCCATTAGTCAGGGTTTTTTCTGAAGGACAGATCCATTAAAAAAAACGACGAACGATTAACTTAAATACTTTTTACTGTTTTATTTCCAGCCGTCGTTAATATAATTCATTTCGGTTTTATTAATGGCTTTCATAGTTCATGATTTACGCCAAGGAACCAGTTCGTGTCGCTGAGGAAAAATTCGGTCTTCTGCAACACCGAAAGTAGATGGAAGTCTGGGGGTCCAATTCATTATTAAAATAACGAGGCGTAGTGCAAAAGTAGAGCAAAAAAAACGGAGGCCTCAATTTCGGTGTGGTTTGGCTAAGAGCAGTGGTCGAAATGGATTTGATTGTCTTGTGCCCGGCGGACTTTTCAAAACAGTTTATTTCCTTTTCTTTTTGCGGCGTCTGTCCGATTTTTTAAGCCCGTAAGATCTTAAAACTTCTTCTTTCCTTTTGTATCTTAATTCAACATCGGAAGTCGCAAGCTTAAGTTTAAATTAGATCTTCAGACTTAAATTACCTTGTTATCCCTAAGGTGACTCTTTCCGAAATTGCATTGGTAGAAGATTTATTTAAAAAACTTGTAATAAAACTGGCAAATTATAAATGAAAATGGGAAAGAAAGGCATAATTTTCTTACATGAGTATGTAGATAAATAACGTCGATAAGTTAAATCGCATATAAACTAAACGAAAAAAGAAGATTTAACCCCTTTCAATTTTTTACAACCTCTAATTTTTAATTTTTAAAATTAAATCAGTAGAAAATGTAGTAATTGTTAAAAGTGATGTAATGGATACATTGAAAAATTTCGCACTTTTTAAATTGCTAAAGTGACAAAAGGAGAAAAATAAGACATTTGTTGCGCGAGCGAATGCTGTCTAATATTAGTTTTTCCTAGGCCATCAAAAGCATAATTTTAACGAAGTATAAGTCCTTAAGTGGAATTCAGTAATAAATGACGACAGCATTCTGTAGGAGTCTCAGGCGAATCCCAGTTTGAATGGCAAGGAAAAAGGATTTTTTTTTCAGCGCCCTGCTTTTATGAAGAGTAATTGAATTTAAATGATATTTTCCGATTTTCTGCTTTCCTGGTTTTTTCAAAAACTGTCGAGCAAAATTGATATTTTACTTCGTAAATTTTCATTACTTCGCTTTTATGAGAATTTTCCTTCGTCCGCGTGATCAACATTTTCTCCGCCCTTTCAGCCATTTTCCCTCATTCCCGGGGAAAGGAAACGAAAAGAACTGTTTGAACGTGAGACTGGAATTTGCTTAAGTGACCCTAAAACTTTTCTTTCCAGCTTCTAACTTCTCTTTTGCGAGAGTGGAAAATTCGTCCCTGTCTTAAACGACTTTTACCCGGTTAAATAATAAGGTGGCACGCGAAAATAAAGAAAAAAAGCAAATGGAAGTGATGATGTTGGATCTAGAGGCTTTTCTTCTCGTTTTCAACAGACGAAAATCTGCGCAGGGCCCTTTCGTCCGGTCTGGCAAACAGATAAAACAAATTTACGCCCCTTTTTCAGGCAATGCATCGGCGATAAATGCGCAACGTTCAATACGTTCCTAAAGGCGCAAATTGAAATGAAACAGTTTTTATAAACGGCGTTTGTTGCATTTGCATCAAGCAATTTCGCTCGGGTCCAATTAGACCCAACATTCCGTTTTATTATTTCCCGATGTTTTGCAGGCATTTTCACGCATTATAAAGAAAATATTAAAAGCAACAGAGATAAAGGTAATCAGTCCTGCACCTTATGCGTACTCTATCCTGCGAGGAAAAACCGTCAGCAACATGATATGTGATTCTTACATATAAATTGCATGAAATAAACATATAAATATAAAGCACTCTTTGATCAGCCGAAGATTTTTATATAAACTGCAGATTTTCGGCAGAAAACGATATTCATAATTTTACATTTTATTTAAAAAACTCCTGTTGCTCCATGACCAAATGGTTTCCAATCACGAGTTGTATAATTTCAAAAATTTCTTACTTGTAACATTAAAAGCTGAGCTTTTGTAAGTAACAATTAATAATTACACTTTTTAACAGCTTTTTTATCGGCAGTTGCTTGAATTAACGATATAAATTTCACCTAAAAAAGGCGTAGTAACATTAGAAGGTAATCATTGGTTAGATTTTCTTTGGGCAGAAGGGAAAACATGAGAATTATGAAAAAGTTTTCAGGGATAAGTTCGTTTGTTCCTGAATAAATATTGACGAGTAACATTGAAGCAGGGAAAACTTAGGTGGGGGCTGAGAAATATGAGAAAGCAGCCGATAAAAACAAAAACCATCTTCTTTTGGGTCACGTCCCATGAGTAAATAAGAGAAAGAAAAGCAAAAACAAGTTCACGTAGACAAAATAAAATGTAACATCCCTGACCAAAGAACCTTTTCCGAATATTTACAAGGCTGCTGCGTGCCATATTCCATGGATTGACGTAACGTGACAAAATGGAGGTCTAAAATATAATCTTATTGCAAATAAGGTCTCCAAATCCATTCAAGCTCCCTTTTGCTGTCCTTCACATTTATGAATAATATCTTCCTGGTTTTACAAGTGACTTTATCCACTGGCTATGCAGTTGCAATCACCGAAACAATCAAACGACATACCAAAAGACACTGGTAGCAGATACGAGCTGGCGTAATTACTTTTTTATGATCCACTTCATATCCTGTACAAAATTGAAAATCTGAGATGCCCGGTTATATTTTTTTTTTTTTCCATATGATTTTTATCGTTCATCCAGTGCAATTTCAATAATATCTCCATACAACTGGAATTTCACAATACGTGAAATTTTTCCGCTGGAAAGCAGCGGGACAGGATTAAGTTGTCTCTTTCAGTTTTCCGATGCTCAGATGGCAAAAGTTTTTCTTCAATGCCAACATCAGCAATGGGAAATTAGAGCGCCAAGGGTTTGTCCAAATCAAAATCGAAACGCTGCGATAAGGATCACATGCTATATGCGTTCATTCTTATTTTCATTAATGGTTTTCTCTTCGTGAAAAAAAAAAAAAATATTCAGCGTACATGCTAAGGCAAAGCGTACCAACGTAATAAACTTGGATCCCGCATAACTTCCTGGCGACGTTGGTGGTCGCTGCGGTGGGAGCCTCAACCGCAATCACTTCTTCAGGATATTGCTATACATATATCAATAATTTTTCCCAACTTCACGCTCCTTCCATTTTCAATTTTTCTTCAGCAATTCCCTTATATAGGGTTTCGACGGTTTAATTTTTTTTTCTTTTTATGCCTCGAACTCCCGACGTATATTACCGTTAACTAGAGGACCAAAATGAAAGAGCCCGAAACTGTATGTCGTCGTCCATTATTGGACAAGACCCACTTAAAAAAAAAAAACAGATTACTTCTATGCCATCTTAATACGGACGATATAATACTTGAAAAAGAATTAAGACGAACTGAACCACTTTAAGTTATTTATGGTTCAAAGTGATTTTAAATTTAAAGAACTAAAAGCTTTATCTATTTCAGGTTTATCGACTTATTTTTTCTTTTTTTTCCCCGTCTGTGTGAACAACCGAAGCTCGTATTAGTAGGAAGAATCAAATTTTGAAGTTGGAAAAATTAATAATGGAGGAATTTCCGCGCGCGGAAGAGATTTATGGATTCCCGTGGGTGACTGTAACAATTCACGTTTAAGTGCAGTAATTGCCCCATGCTTAATATTCACAAACCATCATTCGGTGCTCCAAGCGGCATCTGAATCAATATTCGAGGTATATCTAATGTTGATATTTCCTCGGAGGCGCCAATCTTACATTTAGCCCAAAGAATAAATCTCGAACGCTCGTTTCCCAGCGAACACTGCCAGAATTCTAAACAGTTTTATTTCATTTAACCAAATAACCAGGATACAAAACCGGCAATGGACCGGAGCGGAAAGTAAAAACTTTTAATTCATTCCATTGATTGCTTCCCTTTCCGATCCGGCACAATGGCGGGAATTTTCCTTACGAAAAAGCAAAATTTTTCCCAAACTGACATTTTCACACGGAGCCACGAGGCCAAAACATCGAGCACCGAATCGCGTATTTGATTTCGGCCACTTAGAAGACTATTTGAGGAAGATTTTCGCCGTGTGGCAAAGAAATTTAATTTTTAGGTCGCAGCTCAAAACTTTAAATCTTCCCCGATCAACGGGTGTAAGTTGTACCTTCTGCCTCTCGCTCGGTGTGCCTAACACATAAACGAACATTTACTGGCAAAGCCGAACTCCGTTTAATGTAAAAAAAACGTAACAATTTTCCAATACAGATAAATTCTTGCGTTAAACATGTGAAAGCGTTAAAGGCAGAGGATGTTTCTTTCGAAAAATAAGATGCAAAATTTTTGTAATCTTTACCACTTATTGACATCCGGCAATGCATAAAGGTTACGCTCTTAGGTGCGTGCTTGTATAATTAATTTATTCATTATATTGTAAACCTTATACCCAATAAGAATACATAATATTTATTGAAAGGAAAAAAAAAAAAAGATTCCGTGAATCTTTACTGCAGAATTTAGATAGTGGTTTTAATAAATTATCTTTAATATAAAAATCGAAAATGGCTTCCAAAATGTAATGTCGCTAAGCGATAACTGCTTCTGCCCTGTTCCAACCCCGCGGTAAGAGGTAAGATACTTGGGGGACAACGCAAAACTGATGAGACAATCTCCGCAGCAAGGGAGGAGTCTCTCTAAAGGAGGTCGGAAAATTTATTTTCCGTTTTACTTCGGGCGAAATAACAAAGTGAAAAATGCATTAAGACTCGGTGCATGTAAATGAATTCGCAGTTGGGGAAATGTCTTTTACAACTTGTTGTTGCTCAGCTATCCGGAAGAAATATAGTTATAAAGTATCTAACGGCAGTTTCTGCAGCCATTTCCTAATAGTCAAAGATTGGGAAGATTTTACGGCCGTGACTTTTAAGTAGGCAAAGTGCTTTCCCTGGGAAAGTTATCGAATTCCAGGCGAAGCCGCCTCCGAACCTTTCCCCCGGGTCACGGTCTCCAATTCCGCAGTTTTAAAATTTTTCTTTCATCGCCTGCGGAGGCAACGTCTAAAAACTTTTTCCTTGATTAACTAAACAGTAAAAATCCACCCCGGCAGCAATCTGGAACCCATTTTTTTCCTTTTTAATACCGTTTTCAAAAGAATCGCGCTGCAGTAATTTTGAACGCCGGAGAAAAGCTTTTCCTTACCGAAATTGACTTTTTTTATATTTTCCCTTGCTTAAGCCCTTGAGTACTCCACATCGAGAGCTTGTGCACTTCGCTCACGCTGAACTTATAAATTCGGATGCTTTTTAAACGGATCCCGTGGAAATTTCTCATTTGAGAAAAGTGGTATAATCCTTTCTCTTCGCCAGTTGTTCTTTTCCGAGAGATTTCGGGGGCGGCCGCGGAAATTTCTGGATCTTGAAAATTTCGGCAAAAATATCCCGGTCGAATACAGGAACATTTGAATCGCATCGCATGAAGAAAACTCTGTTTTTCCTGCTAATTCCGATATCGACAGAGGAAATAAAATGGTGCGTCCATCATTAACGTTATTATTATCACAATGTCCAAGCGGCTAATGCACCAGCTGCTTCTGCCTGTCTTGAACAATATACGAGCGACGGATTAACTAAATTGAAAAAGAAATTAAATTTAAGCGAGAAACTTTTATTCTTACAGAATAATAATGGCTGCCCGCAAATTGTGTTCCTTATAAACTGGAACTTTATTAAATTTTGAACTTTACTTCAAAAAACAAAAAAAAAAAAAAAAAAAGAGGTAAAAAGAGAAGTCTGAAAAGCAATAAGTTCGGACTCTGTGCATGCAGCATGATTAAGTCTTAGGGCCGCGATTCTCGGATGAAAACTTGCTGCGGTGCGAAAGTACACTCCGAATCCTGCTGGAAAAATTTAAAGCCAGCGGAAAATTTTCCGGATGAATTAATCAAATAAGGAGAGCACGGAAGATTTTCCTCTGGAGATAAAAAAAAAAATGTTTATTTGTAACATTGATTTTATGTGAAAATCCACCTTCACGAAATGGTTTCAATATCTTTAAAATAGATAACAGTTTTCTTTAAGACTCGATTTCAACTTAAAGAACGATTTAGAGTTCTTTTACGGCATGTAATTCATCAACTCAAACTAAAATCGTTCATCATGTTGCCCTCCTTTCTGCGGATGAAGTTACACAACACAGAAAACAGAACTTGATCTCATTGAAGAATGTTAGGCAAATTTTGGCTCTCCAGGGAGGCGAGAAAAAGGCGAAAAAGGAGAAGTATGTGGCAAGAAAGGAAGTTGTATCTGCAAAGCAACGAAATCGAATGATAATGCCTTCGACATTTGGGGTGTAGAAAATTTTTACTGTTCATTCTTCATCTGACCTAACTTAACTCGCAAAAATACGAAAATTGGATAAGATCACTATTTCGCATGCAAATGATGGAAAACAAACGTTTTTAAGATATGAAACGGTCGGAAAATTCCCAAATACCCCAATATAATAATATGAACTTTTATTATACTCGGCTCGCGGCTTAAGTTATTATAACAACATTGTAAATGTTCAACCTGAACAATTAAGAATAAAATTTTGTGAGATGAAATTCAGTAAATGATGTTGTTAAATGCAGGAAAAAAAAATGAAATCCAGAAATATATCAATAACGAGATTAACAGAATAGTTTGATAAATAGCAAAATTCATTCGAGACTGCCAATGATTTTTGATTATAATATTAGCCACACTCAGAGGTAAACTAATCAGAAGCGGTATTAATATAGCTACTCTCGTCGATTAAAGGCTATCCAAAATCATTGCTACAAATTTTTTTTAATAAACTAATGATCTTGAATATTTTCTAATGTTCGCGATGCCAGTTTTACCTGAGGTTGATAACGTTATTAAATAACTCATGTCTTTGCCATAATATCCTCTTCAGTAACATTTTATACATTAATCCACTTCCATGTTAGTTGATAGAAAATAATAATTTGCGAATGATATCTTAACTTACCTTAGAGGAAACTGCACGATTGGAATTGCCACCGTAAACCGCCACGAATCGACTCACGAGAAGGGAACACCACAAAGAAAAATATCACCAGCACTGGCCTGAAAAGAAAAGTTCAAAAGGTCAGAAATCATAGTGATTTCACACGTGGGATAGAATCAAATGCTGAATAGTACATATATATATATATATATATATAATTCAAACAGAGAGTGATTTTGAAACACCTTTTACACTGCACGGGTCTGCAGCTAATCATTTTGTGAAAAATCAAGTCGGTCCAACGGAAAACTGATACAGAAATAGCCAAAATCTTTAACGGGAACCCGGTTCCATTTTACCTTGTTCATATTTACCGCTTGAATTTTATACAGTGATTTATCAACGTTTAGGAAAGTAAAGTTAAATGTGGGAGGCGATTCGTCTGAAGTAAAACCGTGTTGTTTAGCTACAGCCACGGCCCAGCTACCGAGAAAACGTGTTTGACCGCTTTATAATTAAGTTTCAATGGTGCACAGCGATTGCTACCATTAATATCACTATCAGATAGTAGATGAATGGGATTAAAGGAGACAGGTATTGTGGGGAGTCCTAAAAAGCGTCTAATTAGGGCTTAACCTATTATGAGCGGTCATTACCATACTAATCAATCCCGCGCCAAAACTTCGCTTACTCCTCTTCCAATGGTAATGTGACTTGTAATGAGTTCTGCAGGTTTTTCGGAATAACTCTTGCTTCGTCCGAAAAACAATCTGGGAGTTGCTTCTCTCCTACATTGTGTGGTTCGCCTCCAATGGGAAATGACTACGTCTTGTGCTGCCGATATAGGTGGAAAAGACTTTCGAGTAGTCACAATTGAATGTAAGCTGCAATCGGGCTGTGCCAGCTAATGCAAGAAGTTCCGGGATGCCGATCCACTTTTATCGAGTCTTCTGCTTGGTGACTGATTAAGAACCTTTTTCGTTTTTAAAAAAGACGGGACATCAAACTTTTTCGCAAGTTAACCAAATAAGACTGAAAAATTTGCCTAATCAAACCGGTAATGGAAATTAAACGCTTCTCTTGATGTTGATCAAGTATTAAACGAGATTTTGCATGAAATTAAATGTAAAAAAATTTTGTTGTTAGCGTTAAATTATTTGACAGCATCGCGTTGCTAGCTACTATATGGAAGGCCTTAATTCCAAATGAGAACTATAGAAGTGAGTTGAAGAAATTGTTATAAAGATTGCATTAGGACACAAGAAGAAGGATTTAAATTTTTAAGCTCGGTTTCATTTAAATCCAGGGCTTGGATTACCGAACCACAACCTTAGGCTTTTTTTACGAAATAGTAAAATATTTTACAATATATTTGCTTTTGATGTGGAGGCATGCCTTAAATTTAAAGTAATTAAAGACGAGAAATATAGCGTAGAGAATTTTGAGTCAGAAACTAGACACTTAAAAAATATATGCGTTTTACGTACGTAAAATTGATAGCAGCCATTTGTGCAGCACAGAGAAATTTAACAAAGTCTGGGCACGCATCACTGTACATCCTTTCATCTTTCAATTTTACCATTTATTTAATAAAAATTCATAGCCATCTTAAAATTTTGTATACATTGCGCCTGGTTATTTGATTAAATTATCTCATTAAACTTATATTCCTGTAGAGATAAATGAAAAAAAGCCCTTTTATTTTCCTATTTTCTGCATGCTTATATATTCCCATTTTACCTAACACGGCTTCAATCCTGAAAGGAATAAATTTGTCAGAAATTGAAACATCACACGATTTAATCTGTTTTTCCTTTCGCTTTGAACAAAATTCAAACTTATAAAGGACTGGTGCGTGGATAATGTAACGCAAAAATCGGGATATTATTAAAACGGGAGCAAAATGTGCTCGTGTAAAGGCTAATGAGTCTCCAAAAGTTAGGACCATTAAGAAACATGGGCCAAAGCAGTTCTGCGATATTACAATCATATGAAAAGTATTATAAGCAGCTGGTTGTAATTTGATTAGAATGAAAATATTTGTAATCCTTGACTTTGTCGGCCCGGTGATATGGATCATATAATATTTAAAATATTTGACAATTTTTATTTCTTTTTTTACATTTTTTGTAATTTTTTTTAAACATGATTTCTGAAGTGGTTGGTTAACATGAAAGAACAAACACTTATATTTTCCAATTGGATCCGCATGAGAATGTAAATAATCAAAGAAGCCATCAATTTCATAAACAAAAAAGGGCTGTCAAAAATTAGAAAATTTATATTTAGGCAGAGGATGTTATAATTATAATCAACAAAAGGGATTGTATCTTGAAAATAGTGAGAATATTGTATAATAGGTTTGAGACGATAATTTCGTATAAAAGCTATTTTTATAACATATTACGACCGAAGACAGTTATAACCAAATATTACGATAAGAACCCTGAAATTTTTTTTTGTCATACTCACAAACTGCGCGATTTGAATGTTTCTGCCGAATGTATTTATGTAAAAAGAAACATGTCACAGAAAAGAATGATACTCAGAGGATATGCATTTCGAATAAACTTCACACTTATTGCTTATCACTCTAACTTTCGAAAATTGTATCAAATTAATTTTTTTACAATGCCGTCCGTAATTGATAGTCAATAAAGAATCATTACATTTTCGCAGTTTTTATGTGTAATGTAAAAAAACTGCTCTTTGCATCAATGTGTTCCCTTACACTCAAAAATCAATAGAAATGGAAAGCAAGATTTACTTTTTTCACTGTTATTTACCGCTTTAAATCACGGCACACGTAAATCGCACTCGATATTTATAATGCTATATTTCGTTGATCTCCGCGATTTCCGATTTCACTGATTTCCGCTGTCCAAATATCGGAACATAAATGCCCTGTTGCAACTGTGTTTTCACAACTCGAACGCTAAATATTATATATGCCGCGTATGATATTATCGGAATTCGTATAAAACGAATTAAAAATCTTTAGCAAATATATTTGAGCAAAAAGCTAAATCTAATAAGCAAAGACCTAGATTTCGAGTACGTAAAGGAAGGAGAAAAGGATTTAGCTTAACTACATCAAACAAACCTGAAAATGAAATTTTATGCTTAAATTAGTGAAAAAGGTATAGTTTCTAACATAATTTCCCTTTAATCGATTTTTGCATACTTTTGGTCGCTTCGAAAACAGTACAAGCAATCGCAGAAATAAATTTTACAATTCGATTCATAGTGAGAAAATAACTTTCTCGGTTAGAAAGATTGATTTCAAGTTGGAATCTTACATAAAAATTAGATAAGAGAAACTGGCTTCCGTCAAGTGCCTTTCTGCATTCATCATTAAAAGTTATGATTATGTGAAGTGCATTTCAAATAAATTTTGCTTCGCCGGGTGCCTGCTGCTAAATCTGAAGTTTCTGATATTAATGTGGAAAGTTTTTCTTTCGATAACACTTCTTTGAGAAGGCACAAATAAAAAAAAAAAAAAAAATTCTTTTCATATTTTGAATCAAAAACCATCTCGTCTCTTGGTGTAAAAATGATATTGTTACCGGGGAGTGTGGACATGGCGACATATTCCGCGTCTACTTGTTCTGCCCATATTGGACCAAGCACGCGGATTATGTTTCAAAGAATTGGCCAACGAGTCGGTTAATTCCAGCACAAGCTCCACAGATCAAACGGGCTCGATTCTTTCCAGATGCAATTCAAATGTCTCTTTTCATTTTTCAAATGCCATGTCCGCGAAGAAAGGATTTCAACTGCGTATTTACATATTTCACCGAATGTCACTTGGTTTGAAAGTTAAATTACGCAAATATCTTAAAATAAACGATCGAAGACATGAGTTGCATCTCGTTGGGTAATTCAGAATCAAAAGTTATTGTGCACCTTGTACAACGGCTATGATCGGGAATTAATGCAGAATAATGTCAAATTTAATAATCCACTTTCGTCGCTTCCCCTCGCCCTGGCACAATAAACAATAAAATGCATAAAGCCTTTAATGCTTTTCCAACTTTTGTCCAACCAGACGATCTTGTGGATTAATTGTGAAATCAAACTGTTGGCATAAATAAAAATTAATTCGGCGGCTCTAGCAACCGCTTTTGATAAAAATAATGCTTGTATCATCAGTTTTTTCTTCCTCCACCTTGACTTAGTAACCATAACCCCAATTAAAAACGGGAAAATAAATATTGTAGTGATTATTATATTCCAAGTCACATCTCTGAATGATACTAATTAATTTTAAACTATCTGAGACGAAAATTAAGAATTTTAAATTTTTTAAATGGTTTTTTTCAACTCAATCAAAGATTTTACGGAGGTTCCCATGGCGAGAATTTCCATTTCTGATGGAGATTTTTTTCACTTTAAGATAATAGCTGAAAAAAAAATTGAGTGTATTTAAAGTAATATGTGCAATGAATATGTAATAACTGTGTAAACAACAAATACATTAATTATTTATAAATAATTTGTGTTTATGTAAATAATATATTTTTCCTTATTTATTGAAAATGTGAGTTAGATTTAGATCCGCATCTCTGTAGAAGCGAATTTCTGTTTTTATTTCTACATCTTAGCTTTTTAGTGATTTTATAAAGTGTACAATAATCAATAAAAGAATATAATTCCTTTCATACATATATCTGAATGGAGTTTAAGAAAAAATGAGTTAATCAGCAGTGATTGGAACAAATTGAACAGTTTGTTGGAATATCGAAGAAAACGAAATCTCTTTCCGTCGGCGACTTGCAATTTTCGTCTATTTCTTAGCTTTTACTTGTATTTCTAAGATATATCACATTCAAATAATCTTTTGTCATTTCATACAAAAGCCAAATATCCCAGATTGCCTGAAAAATGGCAGAACCGCTATGGCTCTCCTCAACTTATGACTATGAAAAGTATCTGCGTAAGTAATGATCCCGACGCATATCCAAAGTCATATTCTGCGATTATATTATGCTTCGTTTTCAAACTCTCCTTTCAAGAGTTCTTTAACTATTAAAGGTAATGACTGCATCCACTTAGTAATTAGCAATAGCGAAAGTGTCTGATCATAGCTCGAAGTCTTGGGGGGAGAAAAAGCTTTCTGTAAGGTATATAAATGACTCAATTCTAAATTATTAATACAAACAGCAATTATTCTAACTTATTAGTATACTGTATAAAGTAAGTAACTTATTATTACAATTTACTACTTTGATGCATTGCTTTTAACCTAGTATCTCAGCGAACAAGCTCAACTCGTGTAATAACGTACCTTCGACACGTTCGACATTTAAATACTGTATAATCAAATGTGATGAACATTTTTTTTTGGCGAAAAATTAACTTTGACTTCATATAAGAATTTGTAATAATATTATTAATTATCAGAAAACATTTAAGCATGCCGAATAAAAAAATTCTTTAGATACAACGATGCAATTTTAATTTACAAAAACTTCCTTCGTAACAATAATGGCACTTTGAGATGCATGGAAGGGAAGTACTAAGTTTTCGTTGTTTCACACGGATGCAGGCAAAGAAAAAAAATTAATAAAATTGCAATTACCGCAATTAATACAATTAAATTATGTGACTAACGTAAACGGATATTTTCACTGCACTGTATCAGATTATTTGATACAATCAGTTAAAAATGCACAGATTTTCTTTTTCTCGCTTCTCCGTTTTCATTTAACTCAGCGAAAACTCGATACATAAAATAAATACAAACAACGAAGAGGTTGGATTCCGACTGGTTTGGCAGTCAAAAAGTTTGAAAAAGAAAAAAAAACGGAAAAGGACACCTCAAGGGACTTTGATAGTAAAAACAGACAAATTCTTGACAAATATCGAAGAAAAGACACAAAACAGTCGCCAAACCGGTGATATTGCATCGGCCGAACATCGCTGATTGCTGAGACGTCTCCAGGAAACCCATCCGTCAAATCCTGGCATCTTACGTTGAAGATTCAATAAACTGGGTGGTAAAAATTTCTAATACAGCATCCGTGGACCCGAAGTTGTCTTCGGAATTGAAAACTTTCCAAATGCCGCATCTCCGCCTTACTTTTACCCCCGGAACCTGCTCATTTACAGATGTCAATCAATTTTTTTCCCTCCATAAAACATTAGGAGATTCCCTCTGTCGGAGCCGGATCCGGGTCCGAATTCAGCCGCCACGACAGGGTCTGCCTCCCTTTGCCGCCTCCGCCAAACTCGCATTTCGTTCGTGCCGCAGGAGCTGCAGTTTTCACATGCAAACGTCCACTTCGTGAAAGAAAAAGCCAAAAATTTCCTGCATTATTCACCGCTCGCAACTGAGAACCTGCATAACATCCGCTTAACGTGGAATTTGCCATCTATGAAAAAATTTTTCTTTTCCCTTTTTTCTTTTTTTTTTTTTTTTTATTTTCACGAATATTCACTCGAATAAATCTAATTTTTCGCAACAGTCATTTTAATGTCTCAATTCAGGGAGCTCTCGCTCTCCGCCGCATTTGATTCCAATCATCGGCGTTAATTTTAATGGAAAATCAATTTTGCGCCGTTCCACGTATGGCTTTCGCAGTTTTCCGCCAAAATTTTAAAGTTTCCTTTGTTTCAGGTTGAGCACCGTTTCGGCGAAGGAGGAAAAAGTTTTTTTTTTTTTTGCAGCAAAGTCGTTCTCCGATTGCAAATATGAACGGGAAAATTCTTTCTCAAATCCGAAATATTATCGGACATTCGGCAATGACCGCAGCGACCGTCTATCAACGGATCCTTGAATGGTTTTTCATGCATTACCTCACTAAATGGAAACAGTTTATGCTTTTATTTTATAATAACGGAATGCGTGTATACCGGCGAGCAACTGATGCAGATCTTCGGACGTGGTACGCTGTACGTTCACAGATGTGAACGAATAAGCGATGTATTAATATACATATTAATAATAATGTAATGAGAAACGATAAGTATCAAAATTATTTTGCTCTTCATGTATTACGGATGTGTCTTTTCAGAGTATGCACGTTTTTAAGAATTCCATTTTTGAAGAGCCGAGGAAAATTTTGATGCTTTTCACCTATTATATCTTTGTTGCTGTAAAGATCATAATCAACTTGAATGAAGATACGATGTTTTAGATTGAAATCTGCTTTTTTTTACAGTAACATTTTTAAACGGGAAAAGTGAGAGTATAATTTTCATATTTATTTATTTTACGGCGACTCATTTATTTGTTTAAGAAAAAACATTATTAACAGGAGTACATTTGCATTTTAATCACAATTTTTATTATGCAACTTTATAAAATGTTGTATTTGTTTGTCTAATATAATTAGCGTGAATTCAGCATGATTACCAATGGAAGAGAATGAGGCCGTGATTTTATTCAGTTATTCTTATACATAAAAATCCATTAGGTCAGACAAAAGGCCGTTGCAGTTTTATGATGCGCAGTGTTTTTCTTTTATTCATCTTTATTTTTCTTGTCAATTTGGCAGCCGATAGTTGTTTAGATTGAAGAAGAAAAATGTTTCTTTTTTTTTCTTTTTTGTCGCTGAATTTTCTGGACGGAGCGGAGAAAATTAAGGAACGAGGAGAGTTTGTTTAGTGTCAATTTCTTGAAACAACGAAGAAAAACGTCGGAAATGATGCCGCTGAAAGTTAACGATACGGATCTGGAATATCTCCGGGAAAGCAAACACGTTTAATGCCACCCGGGAGAAAAGCTCCACTCGACGCCTTTGTTGGGAAACCAATTTGATGAATTGCCTCACGTTCATTAAAGGAAAAGAAAAGAAGTTTTGCTTCCCGGGGAAAACCCTTTCAGACTTTTCCAATTTATAGATATCGAATCTCAAATATTTGCAATTCGTTCATAACGTTTCAAAAAATTTGCATATTGTTCGTTTGAAATTCTAAAAATTTGAAGGAAAAAAAAAAAAAACAGAATAATAACAATAAACGCGGCGTAATAAATCGAGCTAGCGGAGGAAAAGCGTTTTCCGGCGAATGTCGATGTGCCCCAGAAAAGTTTTTCCTTTTTTTTTCCTAAAAAAAAAAAAAAAAAAGAGAACCCATTATTTCAAAAGAAAGGGTACATAAAATTTTTCGAAACAAAATACTAAAAATTGCTGCCCCATAATGATAAATTTTCCAGACGCTCGTCGTAAAATATTTTAATATTTATTCTCAGCGAAATTTTCGGCGAATAAAGAAGTTTTTCCGGATGAAGATTCAATGGGGCAGAGACAAATGTTATATCTGACAATAAAAATGTATTTTACAAAAAGAAATTTGAATTTTTACAGAAAAAAAAAATTTTTTTTTTTCTTTTCGTTTTCGCATGTATATGTGTCGCTTAAAAATCAAACGTAATTGTGGAAAATAAATAAATAAATTGGTTTCCTTTTCCTATTTTCATCCCAAAGTCGCTGACAACAATTTCCGAATTATGCCGAGCCAGCATGCATAGGTTTAGAAGATAAATGATTTAGAACAGAAAAAATTTATAATTTGATTCAAGTTAATTGGCCGAGTACATTTTAGTAGAAATTCAGATTGTGTCAATTAAAAAAAAAAAAAAAAAGACAGAATCGAAAAATGTAACTCGCTGTAATACAAGTAATATTTAGTAGTAAGTAAAAAAACAAAAAGTAAAATCTCTTATAAGGTGAGTAAAAAATAAGACCTGAGAAATAATATAGCATAAAAATTTTAAAATGCATCAATAATTATAGCTTTAAATTTACCGAATTTCATAAAATGTGATCATTTTTACCAGGTTTCATCCTTCTAAAACAGTAGTTTATTTTTAAATTAATTTCATTTAAACAAAAAATTATTTTTTCATTTAAAATAAAATTAATTAGCATCGGATGCCGCTTTTGAGTTTGCTTTATACATTTTAACAGTAATGGCTTTATCAAAAAGTTTTGATCTTATTGTGCTAATGCAGTCAACCAAATCATTCTGTATTCCTATATTTGAAAATTTATTTTATTACCGGTTGTTTTTCACTACAAATTAATTCATAATTTTCACAAAAATTGTTGCTAATTTACTAATTGGTAATTACTGGATCATTTATTTACTGATAACGAATTATGATAAAACGTGAAGATTAGTATAATTAATCAAAGGAATATACATACTTATCGAAAAAACTGAATCCGGTAAGTTCTTCATATTAAACTGTCACATGTCTGATACACTCTGGGCAGCGATGCAGTTAAATACTTTTAAATGTATTTCGGCTTTTAAATTAAATTATATTCTTAAGCGTAGTTTTTTCTTGACTTAATTACAGACATGCGTTTAAAACATCCTAATAATATTCTCTTTAAATCAAAAATACAACATAAAAATTTTTTGTGATATACACCAATACTTAAATGTGAACGTAATTCTGAATTCGAATTTAAAAATTACGTTAAAAGTACATGGCCTTATTTCTGATCTATACGATGATAAAAAAATTGAGATGAATCTTAAATATTGTGAATGCAATCACTCACAAATCAATATGCCCCGGGAAGAAAATTAAGATGAATGTTATGGGAGAATCTGTTCAAGGTACATGACAAATCACCGGCTAATTTAACCATTCGATGTTCTTATTTTACTCATTTTTTTGCAATTATGCATCCGTGGAAATATCAAAAAAGGAAATTGGACAATTACCATCAAAAATTTCCTCTGCCAAAAAAACAAGCCGCATCAAATTTCTTTTAGGATGGCAAAAATTTAAATATGCGTAAGTAAAAATTAGTGTGGGATTGGATTCAGTCGCACTCGATAGTCCACCTTACGCCGGTCCTGACATAATCTTTATTGATTAGCAGTGAATCACATAAAGTAGTGAACTCTATCCGAAATATCGTGAACTATTAAACATCACAATGAAGAAGGAAAACACTTAGAAAGAGATGAAAGGAGATTCCAAAAGCAATAAAAATTTTTAAACGAACTTTTTATCCTGCGAACAGAAAAAATTTCTCCCGAGTTGCTTCCGAAGGGAATGCATTATCTACAACATTTTATCCCTCATAATTTATTTCTCATTGTATTTTTTTTTTTTTATCCGTGGTGAATAACCATGACAGGTTCGTACTCTTTTTTTTTTTTCCCCAACAGAACATGATCGGTTCCCCCTTCTTAAAGGAACTCCAAAGATAATTTAAAAGGCCTTTTTTAAGGGAAGAATTCAGAAAATTAATTGCCTCTGGAAAAACTGAACAGACATCCGTGAAGGCTTTAAAAAGTTTGAGCCCACGGTCATATGAAATAGGATTATTTTTATTTTCACGACCCCTGTCGTCATCGGCAGGCCTCGCTTTAATGGAAGATAAAATTTTTGAAAACGAATTTTATCCTTTCTTCAAGACGGTAAATAACGAAAGACGGTGTTTAAAATCACAACGATTTTATCAAGCTAATTTCTAGCTTATCCCGGCGTTGCTCATCCCTCGTGGAAATAGTCAAATAAAAGTCGTGCATTCAACTGAAAAAATATGGCGAGTAGCCATGATGGATTTCAGTCACGTGCTGTTCGATATAAAAACATGTTTCAACCAATGAGTTGCCTAGATAGAACCCTATACGGTAATGGCTGACGGCAGGGCGTCATTGTAAATGTGTTGTTATGGCGCATATGTTTCGCTTATGGTGCCCCGTAACACTTAAAAAAAAAATTTTATTCTGTTATCAATTTAAAAATATTCATTTGCACAAATTAAGTAATGATTTTTGATTAATGAGCAATGTAAAATTTGCATAATTGAAAAAATTCGAGCTTTCACGTTTTAGGTCATATTTCTTGCAGTCCTTGCTTCTTAATCGAGCTACGTTTTCGGGAAAATATGCAATTAGCTTTTTTTATGCCGCTTCCTTGATTAGAATTTCAAAAATAACCTTTTTTTTCATTTAAATTATGCGAGCGGAGTTATTTACGATTTGAGAATAATAATAGTGTATTTCGTCTTTCGCTCGCAACCCTGCAATACAATTAAATTTAACATAGTAAGGGTTCAGCAAAAACTTGACTTTTTCACCCTCCTTTCGAAAGAAAATTCCAAATATTATTCCGCGGATTCGACATAGAATTTAGATGAAAGACAAAATTTTAAACATTTTCATGGAACCTTATTGCACCTGATTCACAATAAAATGATAATTTGGATGTACAAAACAGGAAAAGCCACTTTTTGAAGAATGTAAACTCGTTTTCGTGTATCATAATCAATCAGAATATAACTCGATCAAACTGCGATTAATATGGATAAATATAAAAATAATAAAAACATTTAACATAATTAAAGCATATAAAGATGTTACATAACTTAAAATATATTATTTATTCCCTTAATGATTTAAAAATTATATTTTTAAAATATTACAATATGTTAACACTATATTCACAAGTAACCAGTTTTTTTTAATTATCCTTTGTTGTGTTTAATAATTGAATTTTTGTAACATAAATTTTAATTTAGTAAAATTTAACATACATAAAATACGGCTAATAACGAAGATTGAATAAATAGAACATATCGTTAAATGAAGCAATTTCTATATATTGTATGTAGATTTTCCTCAATATAAGTTTTAAAAAATCAATTTTTTTGAATTTTTTAAAAGTTAATTGTCGTATTATCTTAAAAAAAATTCCACTGATGATTAATTAAAATTTTGCCACGAATCATAAAATCGTCGTTCAGTTATTCAAATATACGGATATATAATTTAAAAAATATATGAATATTTAAATTCTTTTGATTGAAATTTGTTAGAATAATTATGAATTATGACCGCACCCTTGAGCATGACTTGTATATTGAAGTACACTATTTACACCATGAAAATTTTCGTTTCATAATTACAAGTTGTACGCGCATTACTGTGAATGAACATCAGCAATGGAACACGCAGACAAGTTTACAAAGAGTTACTCTCTGCACGAGATGCTCATTTCATTAGTTTAAAATTCATAGAACAAGATTTAACACACTAAACTTGTTGGCCAGTACGACATCATGTCATTGTTGGATACATTATCAGAAATGCATAAGCGAATACTAATTGCGTTAAAGCAACAACCATATTAATTTCAGAAATAGATCAATTGCCTTATTTGACTTTGTTTAATTACAAAGATATAAAATTTTTCCGCTTATGATTTCATATCATAACGATCGTTTAACGTTTCCAGCTCCGGAGAATCAGATTATTTGGGATAACATATTTGATGGAAAGATAATAACGAAACGAAATGCAACAAACGTAATGTAGCTCTGCATGCGAATGTAACCTTACCTGATCACATTATTTTCACATGAAATTCACCGATTTTACTCATGAAATTAATAACTTGGGTTTCTCAACACTGTTCTCAGTTATTAAATAGAAAAGCAGAAGACTCCGATCACTAAGAACAAAACCAAAAACACTAAAATCCCTCATTTTTTTCAATGTTTGACAGTAAACCAAAGAAATGTCTAAATTTCAAAATTTTATTTATCTGAGAGTCCATTGATTCTATATGCTTAGCATATGGGAATCTTAATTTTCTTAATATAAATCCGGTTATGTCGATTTTCAACATGTGATTGGATGGAACGACATTTGTATCTTCAATTTTACGACATAAAAGCAAGGATTTATATTATTTTAGACCATTCTTCCCCTCTGTCTACACTTATACTTCGTTTAATGTAACTTAAATAAACGCACATTGCATATGAGCTTATGGTAAGATAAGCCTAGGGTGAGTAGCTAAATTTTTATAAAAATCTTAAAATAATTGTCTTTTTTTTTTGTTTCTCTCAAGTAAAAAGGCATAAGAGGCAAAGCCTTCTTTTTAGACGTGGATTCTGCCAACTTAAGGCCTTTTTGCTATTTCTTCTCACATACTTATCTTAATGCAACATTGTGTCTATTAAATGTCTTTTTAGCCGGTGTCAGATGGGCATTTCGTTAACATAGGTCGAAGCATTGCCTTCCAAATCTTTTCAGTCTGGCAGCACATGAAATTGAACCTCTTTTCGAATTACCCGTTAACAAAAATTATTATTTTAAACAGAAAAATTAAAATGGCTTTTATAAATTTCGTGAATAAATTTTTCCGTTTCATAAAAAGTGGTACCTCATTAAAAAGTCGAGTCATGAAATAACAAACAAATGTTGACGATGACAGTAGGATAATTATCGGTACTCACTCCATAGAGAAATAATAACATAAAATATAACATCGTTTTTTTGTACTTATTAGGAGGACTAAGTATGCACTAATATAAATGTACAATAAATTTAAATATAAATTTTCATCTCGTTTCTAAAGCACAACAAAAGTTGATATACGAATAGTTGTGATTTAAGAAATGAAAAAAACAATTCCTTTATTATAGATAGGTTAAGGGCCACAAATATTATTAAACGCACAGTATTGGTCATCATATTCTTCAGTACTCTGAAAATCGTTACTAGTGGGATCATAAATTTGAAGACGTAAATAATCTATTATTCTTCTTTTATATTTTATAATGTATCGATAAGAAACCTTCATGAAAAGAATCTCTCAACTTCACTAAAATTCAGTTACAAGAAGTTACAATTGAAGATTGTAGTCCCTCTTCAATTTACCGCCATCTCATAGAATTCAGAATAAACCATTTAAAATAATGGATATTATTCGTCCATATTCATATCACTTTATAACGTTCATGACATGTAATAATGAAAAACTTTTTTAAATTTATATAGAAATTATTTTAAATATTTGATATAAAAAAAACAAAGTTTTCACTTTCATTTAATGCGCGTGAAAGTGATGTATCGCACATGTATATTCAGATATCTATTTACATCATCGAACAAGTTTACAATTGTGTTCCAATAAAAATTGTGCGAATCTCAATTTTAAATAAAATTAAATGTCTTCGGATGGCGCCATCTCTTAAGCCGCATGACCGGTTAATAAATGTGTCGCTTGAAATATTTAAATCATGTGCTTCAATCTCGTTCGGGCTGCATTTCCCGATGTTCAGTTTAACTCCATGCTCGGTTTACGAGGTTGATACGATGAAGTCAAAGCTGCCTGGGATTTGACTTTAAAAACGGAGATGTAAGAGTAAAAGTGAAAAATATGGAAATATTTCAAACTAAGCTTCCGACACTAGATTTGATCTACGCTAAGCATAAAAACCGGCATACAGAGAGCGGAAAGCTTCAATTCCATACAATATGAATTTATATCTTTATAATGGAGCTCAGTTTTTTAAATACTGGTTTTGCTTTCTCAGTGTATTGCAGAAAAGGTTTGCGCAAGTGATTCCAGGCCACTGTGAGAATTTTTCGAATTCAAAATTTTGTTTGTTACTTTGTGGATCATTCTCGAAAAATAAAAAAAAAAAATGTTTTTGAGTATAAAAACAGAGAAACTCGCAGCAATTTCATTTGTATAGAACACGTCGCGCCACAGTACAGAGACCGTCTTTTCTTTCTTCGTATATTTCTGAATCTATATATCAGTTAGGATTAGATTAAATTTTTTTCCCAACATTTTGTGAAAACAAGTCTGCGGCAAAATATTAAAAATTTGAATTGCGCCAATGACTTTTATGAGCTTTAAAAGTCATAAAGCTCATCATTTTCCAAACATTCCTCTACAGCGTAGTTATCTGATTGTGTAATCGAGCGAAGTATTTTTCCTGTGTAAATATGCAAAATCTAAATTAAGGCATGATTTAGATCAAATTGAGAGGAACTAAAAAAAATATTGAAAAATGGCTGGATGACAGATTAAAAACTTGTTAATTGAAATTGGATGATTAAATAAATCATTGTCGATTTTTTAATCCAACCATAGAATCATTTAATAGCTCGATCTATTACTAACCCAAGCCAAATGAATCTAATATTTTACAAATTTATCTTTAGTTATTATAAATATAAATAAAAACATTAGATGATGTGTACCATAGACAAGGTGACCTGTTCAACATTAGTACGGAATCAGCAGGTTTTTCCTTATTTCTTTTTCAATTTATTTTTAGGAATATCTTGTATACTTTTCGTAAATGTGCATGTATCCCTGCAGTCATAAATGCCAAATTTCATACTCGTCTACTACTCCCTCGACATTTGTGAAAATCCCATCCGACTCAATTTTTTCTTTCAACCAGAGCCATTACAACGAATTTCTCATGCTCTGTAAAAAAAAAAATATGAAATTTATAATGTCCCTATGTTTCACCAAGCCTCTCATCGCAACGGGGAACATTTCAATCGTGTTTTCTCACATCAAATAAAAATAAATCCTGTTGATGTGTCTGCAATGCACAACAAACTTTGTTAATGGCAAAATATTTATGCAGTTTTCCTTGACGTGGTCAGTGCTGGCCAACACGCGTTGCATTAAATCATCTCGTCACAGCAATTTAATCACATCATAAAATAAAATAAAAAAAATGTAAATCCAACGAAATTTTATTTATATTACAACTAAATAAAAATTAATAAGCTAACGGAAGAGGGGCTTTCGTTAGAAATAAAATGTTCATATCTTATTTCTTTCAAAATTCAGGAGAAATGTTAATAATCGATGCATTTTACGATTTTTATCGATAAAAAGGTTTTTAGGTCGTACACATGTATTTGACAATTAATTGATACTTTGATATTTACTTATGTAAAACTGACTTTCAAATCTTGTTTCATGAGTTAGTTCCATATGCTACATAACTGGAATGATTGATGGTTAAAAAAAAATTTTATTATTTCACATTGCAATAATACTTTTCAGAATGTTATTATATGCACAAATATTATTTATGTTGTTTGCGATACAATTCCAGAAGAACTTCAGAAATGTTGCATTTAAACGTGCCTGTGGAAGAGATAATTTTTCATAAGGAATTAGTGCATTCTTTACGTTCGGTCATACCATATTATTACATATTAATCTTTTAGAACGTTAAACTTACATTTGCATCTACCATAAAGAGCGATTATTGTAAATCATGAAATATTTAGTTCCTCGTTTTAACGCAGTCTCTCAATTCCGTGGCAAAACAAACGTTCAGATATTAATTTCACATTATGCAGAAAAAATAAATAAAGAAAATGAAGCTTGGAAACCGTAATTAACCTACGACCCTATTGCAGGAACAGATTTCATATCCCTAACACGTAACAGATACATGTAAAAATATAAACATCTAGCCTGACGTATTAAACGGATGCATTGTAATATATAAGGAGGAAGATTGTTTTATTAACTGAAAATTCATCGGTGTTGCGGGTCAAGCAATATACAAAATAATTAATTTTTCTTTGTTCGGATGCGAATTTTCTAAATTACGTGCATCATATGACTAACAAAGGCTGAAGTCAATATTGAAAGAATAGTTCCGGAAACTAAAGTAATAATTTTGGGGACTGAATAAAATTCTTTTGACTTTTATAAGTGAAAAGAACCGAACTTTTATGTTTGAGAGATTCTGAAAAAAATTGGAGCCGAAAGGCATTGCGGTTGATATAAAAGAAGGCTCTAAAACCCTTCTTCATCTTTGCATTTAATATTGGAGAAATTTTTCCCATTGAGATATAAAAAAGCGATACCAAACGGAAACATCCCGGGGAGCTCATCTTGTTTCGGCTCCCATGGGCTTCATCTTAGAATTTTCGGCTCTGCTGCCCAAGTCGTCCCATCGGGCCCTGATTCCATAAAATTTTTCTTCATTTACCATTTTCTATGAGCTAAGTGCGGGCTTCGCACTCACGAACTTTCCCCAATCTGTGACTCTTTTTTTCTGTCTTTTTTTTGCCTCCATTTGAATATTTTAACAATTCATTTCGAGAGCCGCTTAAAATTTCAAATTTTTTCATTGTTCCGAACCTGACTTTCACCACGAGTAATTTATGCAAGGGGTAGAAATCGGCTGTGCCTTGAAATTTCGGTTTACAGGCAGCGGCACCGAAGCAGAGTTCGAGAACGTGTCTTGTGGTTTGCCTTGGGCTGCGGTAAGGCCTCGCTCGAATTTTACATCTTTTCGAGTCGCTTTTGATTTTTAATGCTAATGGACGGAAGCCGCGGAGGTCCAGTTTACCTGGAAGGGTTTATCGACATTACTTACCGGAAATTGTTTCTTTTTAGAACTCACAGGAAGATGGACTTTTAATTTTTTGTGAAAATTATCAGATATCGGTATTGCTTGATGCTACAAATCGGCTCTAATTCCTCAAATAATCACAGAAGTAGTATGTGGTAAGTTTGAAAAAAACATTTCAAAAAATGAATCTCAGAGTAACAGTAAAATAAGCAGAAAATTCTCCATTTAACTTTGGTACAGCCCATTCAGCCACACATGCAATCACATTTAAGTTTTTAAATGTAGTAAATACATCATTTATTAGTTTTCTCTCTATAATAATCAGTAATTATTTAACAACATTAGGCATTGTAAGGGACATGTTATGCGAAATAACAACATTTCAAATTATTAAAGTTGCAAAATTTAATGAAAAACGGAAAAAAAAAGTTGTATTAAGTTATAGAATTTTGTTTATGGTTATTGTTATCAAAAATAAAATTTTCCCACAATTGGTTTTAGAGTTCAGAAAGTAAGAAAAATTATTTGCCTTATGAAATCAAATAATTTTTCCTATAATAAATAAATACATTTATATTTTAAGTTATTTCTTCTATAATTGAAAATAAAATATTTTGTTAGTTTAAAAAATCAGAATTATTCCTTCTTTATTCATAACATAAATCATTCTTTCGTAATTAGTAAAAAAATTTTAGATGATCTGCAGGATATTCAAATCAATTTACTTGCCATTACCTATACTGTAACTGCAAATTTTTGAAAAATTTATAATTTTCGCTTTCGTACACATTTTTCTTCTAAATTTAATGTTATTTTAATTAAGTTTTTTAGCGTTAAGGACATTCCAATATAAATCGTAGTCCCAAACCTGTATATTTAAGACAGTACATTAAAAAAAATGTCACGTTGATATTTTGCATAAATTTTTCTTTATGTAACAAATTATATTTTTTAACTTTTTCAAACAAACAAAATGATTTAGGTTATGCTAAAGTAAAGAATTGGATTTAAAAATTAAGATCTGTATGTATGTTATTAAAATATCTGTAGAAATTATCTTACGATCTAAAATTAATCAATCTTCCTCGCTTGCACTTTGGATACCATGATTTAAATTCAATATAGAAAAAAATAACTACATGTAAAGTTTTACATTAAAAGTTATTATCAAAAAAAGTATTTTTGCATCTAAAAGATTAATTCTTGATTACAGATTAGTAATCTATCATTTGCACCACACAGAACAAAAATTAAAATCATACATTTTTTTGATCATAGACAATATAACTAGATATAACAAGATTTCATGTATGATATTTTTGTAAATTTTTCGATTAGATTTTTTTAATTTTAATTTTACTTAATTATGTTAATGAAATTCCATGCGAATGTTGCATGTATTAATGTTATGTTTTTTGGAGTCGGTTTCAAATGAAAATTTTTGTAGGTTTTTGATACTATTCAAATCGAAAAAAAAGGTTCTTTTTTATTTATATACCTCATGAAGTCAATAAACCTGGAAAAGATTTAATAACTTCAAATGTATTTTTACCGATGATTTCCTCTTATATTTTGTAAATTTGGCTTTGCACCATTAGGTAGAGCCCGGGAGTTTATTTGAGATGTAATACGTTGAATTTTGCATGTTTCATGAAGCATATCAAATAACGAGGAGAAAAAATTTTTACTCTTTTGACGAAATCATTAAATAAAAAATCACATAAAATAATAATAACGAAAATAAATTGCATTTTTAAAAAGATAAATTAAAGATTTTTTAATTCATGTACGGAGTAAAAATCTGTTAAATATATATATATATATATAGCGATATTTTAGATAAAATTGAAAGATCATTATTGTTATATTGCAGTTTAATTATTTTAAAAAATGTGGGAATGATTGGTTAAATTATGTAAATTCTCGTTTCAGAATGACTAAAATTTCATTTGAGGGAAATATTGTAATAATGATTATTATTTTTATTATTATTATTATTTTTCTGTACATGAAAGAAAAAGAAAAGAAAAATTATTTTTAATCAAATAAGAGTATTAACGAGAAATGAAATTGTTCTGAACTGCTGCTAATGAAATTTCGCCCTTTTTTAAGATAGAAAATTAAAAATTATTCGAGTTATTTGCTATCGATTCCTTTAAATTAAGTGGGAAAAGCTTTCGATCGGTGGCGTGAAATTAAACCAACCATTGCACAATTACAATCTTGATTTGAGAGTCGAAAGACCTCGAAAATTTACTTTTCCTGAAGGCAATGTTATGTTTGGCATAAGTCGCAATTCAGTGGAGGGATGAACGAAGATCGAAATTCTTTCCCTACTTACCACTTAAACATTCGAATCATCAACAGTGAAAAACAGAAAAAAAAAACTCACTAATACCCGAACTGACTCGTTTGCACAGGCACTTGCGAAAAACCGGCCCGGAACAGAGGTGGAAGGCTAATATATCAGGAAAAAAAAAAAGGAAAAAGACTCATCTACCCGTCAACCGGATACCAAGCAGAAAATGATACTGTCATAGTAAAAATATCCAAAAAAGGGGAATGTTCTATTTTCGTTGCTCAATTGAAGTGAATGGAAACACCGCAACAGCGTGAAAATAAGTTAGTTTGAATGCGGTGCCATGGAAACGGTATTATGGCCGCTGTCACATTGGATTCTGGGCCATCAAAACAGAGAGGTTATAAAAATTTTAAGGGATACTTTGGCGAACCTTGTCTAAGCTCAGATACAGTAAAACTGGGCCATAAAATCTTTTTTATTTCAAATATATCTAAAATGAGATATTATTATAATGCTTATCTTATTTAAATGACCGTTTTCTCTATCTGCTGTAGAAATTTTTCTTCCTGGTAGGAAATACATTTATTTTCCTTGGGTCAAGATTAATGCTGGAGATATAAAGATACGATTGGTATCTTAATAATTATTCCTATTCTTTTACCATATAATGGCGTAAAAAAGGAAAAAAAATTTTTTTCCCACTTGAAAATGTTTTTCGTGTCCCTTCTGCGTTTTGCATTTCCATACTTTCCCGTTGGCGTGTGTAAAGGTCTGGAGCCTTTCGCAGGGACTTCGAGCCGAGCACATCCGGAAGCTAAATCATGTGATAAAGCTCCTTATTTCGGCACGATCCAGCCGCGGAATCAAAAGGATTTTGGAAAATTAAAATGAAAGGCAATCGAAACGGACGATTTTGATACGGTGGTGGTCGAAGAAGAGAGTTTACAACTCTTCAATTCGCCTGGGACAAGAAAAGGTCTTTCCATCTCAAAAAGAAAAAAAAGGTCATGATATTTCCTTAACACTATGGAAGAAATAGCAGGAAGAGAATTGCAGAAAAAGAGAATAAAATCCGCAGTCCTGTTAAACATGATCCGCAATAAAAATTACCTGTCGAAAATCATTATTTATCAGTTCGTAGTTACTGCAGCAATTATTTTAATGTAATTCACTTTTACATACCTACAATTTATAATGCAAATTCATACCTATAATTTTCCGACAGGAACTTGCGAATCTCAATCTTGAAAGATAAAATTTTTGGCCCGCGGCGCTTAGTGGATTTGAGCCGAACTGCGGCTTCTTTGGTTAAGATTGGTTAAAAATCAAAAGCAAATTATTTGAAGAAAATTCAATGCACAAAAATTCTCATTTCTCTGGATATTATGAAGAATCTCGTAAAAAGAACAGATATTTATATAAATAAATATGTTGAAAATAATGTTTTTATCAAAAAATTTTATTCAGGAAATTAAATTATAATGATTAGCTCAGATCCAAGCGAGAGTCTTAATAAAATTACAGTGTTATTAACATAAAATAATGAATATTTATAATATCATTATATTCGCTCTTTGAAAATGAAATTATAAAAAATTTGATTTAATTTATTTATTTTAAAATAACCTGAAATTTTGATTGTTTTATTAATTAAAAGAAAAAAAAGGAAACGGGCAGAATTTTAAAAACTTATGATTTGAATTAGAGTAAGCGGCAATAACAAAAACTGTACTAATTCGTAAAGTAAGGGCAATATGCGGGGTAAAATATCATATTTTCAAATTGCAGATCCCAAAAATGTGCAAAATTTGAAAAAGCAGGTTACAGCGAAGATTCTTGATCAGAATTTAAATCTTTCGGATAATTTCATACAGAATACACAGGTTAAAAAGTAATTTTTCAATATTTAATTAAATCTCATATCATTTTCCGTTGTTATAAATGCAAGCAGTAAATTGCAGCAGTATTAGTTATATTCATATAAACATATAAATATTTTTGCTTTTCATAACATGCTGCAAACTCACTACTTAGAAAAAATTTACTGTTTCCATTAAGCGTTTCTTCGTTAGTCAAAATGGATCGAACAGGGAAAATCTGTCCTTTTAAGCCAGACATCATAATGATTTTATTACACACCTTTAATTTATACTTGTGGCTTTGATAATAAGATTCTGATCCATGAATATGTATGAATCATCGCATGTATGAAATTTTCAAATTATTCAGTCTTAAAAATACTATTCATAACAAAATTCTGTTTTCAACTGAGTGCCCGCCTGAATACTTAACTGGCGCAGGGGTTACTTTGATCAAGAAACCAATTTTATATCATTTTTTATTTTTTTAATTATATACACTGTATTATAACCATGTTTGCTATTCGTCTAAATAAGCCTTTTTGTTCGAAAATGAATATTAAATATATAGGATATTGGAAGGAACAAAAAAGAAAAAGAACAGAAATTCTTTATTAACTAAAATATCACCGAAAAGAAAAATTCACAAGTAAAATATTTAACAACTCGGAAATTATAAGACGTTATTAAAATTTCAATAAAGCATATCGTAGCTTATTTTAATGCATATTATAATTAAAAATTGTCTATTATTCTATATATTTTGATGACATCGTGCTTCGATGTTTAAAAAATAATTTTATAGGTATAGGGATAAGCCTTAATAACCTCAGGCCGTGCACGATTTTTCCGGTTATGTTCGTGTACACGATCGTTCCCTAGGATTCCTTTAATATCCTCTTGAAAGATAATCAGAAGATGGCGACCTCGATGGTAAACTCATTTTTAAAAGCATAAGTGACAATTTAAAATATCTAGGGACAAAACATGGAAATGCATGCAGTGCGCAGTGTTAGATTGCACATAAGATGGGAAAGGTGCTCAGATTCACTTCGATATGGGCCCTTTCGGTCACCTCAATGTTTATGAGCTCATCGTCTGCTCCTCTGCTCGTCAGGTATCTTCCATCTCAGGCCTTTATTATATTCACAGGATTCTTGTTTTTAATTATATGGGATTTCATGGTTCATATTTTTATTAGCACGTAATAGATCTAATTTAACGCCAATGACCTGACTCGTTTCGGGCATAGTGAATCTTTTCAATCATTTCGCCTATTATGAAAGGACCTAATTTCAACCTTTTTGAATGGGACAGGGGGGAGCGGAAGGCGGTTTTTCCCCTTACGAAAACCGCACATTTTGGCGTCTAACTAAAATTATATTTGCCATTAATTTTAATATTTTAAAACCGAAGAAGATCGCAAGTCTAATGGGATTTTAAAAAAAATTTTTATATTCAATTTATTAGCATATTGGCGGAGATTTTTACCTTTATAAAACTAAAATTATCTTTTTGTTTTATTTGTCGTAAGCTGCAAAAAAAAACTGCATTCGGAAAGCAATTTCTTTTACCGGCGAGCTAAAACATCGCTCAAACGACAACGAACGCAATAAATGAAAAAAACGATATGAGCCTCCTCAATATGATTTATAATATGTAATATGCGTTCATTTGAAATGAAAAAAAGAGCAATTAGCAACGAAACTAATGACAAAAGAAAATTTCGTTTACATAAATTACATTTACAGTCTCAGGTTATTAAATCATTAAGTTGTATATAAAAAGATTTTTGATCTACATTTGATATAAAACAATTTTTAACCTACATTTGTTTCATAATTAATAAAAAGCTTATTAAGATAATTCACTGACTAAATATTTTGCTAGCTTATCAGATCAGATTATCCAGGTCGAAAAAGAACATCTCATATCGGTCATAAGAAATAAAATATAGCGATTTCTTTTGATACTCGAAAGACGTGATATCAAAATAATTTATGTTAATTTTGAACAATTAAGTATCACATTTAGGAGCAGATTTTTTTTTGATAGGACGTGAGAGACCATGAGAACCAAAGCAATTTAATTTTGTGCATGAATAGGATGCAAATGAATGTGCAGGATCAGTTCGATCAAAAAAAAATGGATTTATGTTGGTTTGCAACGCCTACCTTGCTCATAACGGTTGAAATGGCTGCATCATTAAGAGTTTATATCCTTAGGGGTAAAATTCATATACAAACAGTACAATTCTGAGCATGAGGGGATAAGAATATATTCAAAAGGGTAAGCATGCGTCCTTAAGAGAGATGATTTCTCCATTTTTTTTCACGCCTTTTTCACTGCATCTCGTTCTTTTACCGAAAAAATAATTATTAGAAAGCATAAAGATAAGTATATTATATAAACATATCAGTTACATTACAAAAATACTGATTTCTTGGGTTTAATTTATTTTCACATTTACTTAAGAAAAGCTTCGTTCAAATGTTAATATAATTTTGATAGTCAATAACTTGGTAAATGCATTATAAAAATTAAGTCAAGCACAAAAAATGTATATGCTGATGCGATAAATAAAATGTTTAATTTTAGTATGTCTTTCACTTAAAGCGATTCACGTAAAATATGTATGATATACATATTATAATATATCGGATTATTGTACATGCAAATCTGAAACTAGATGAATAAATTGTCGTATTAAATTTGAATAAGACAATTTTAGGAAATAAGTTAACCTAAAAATAGTTTGTCAAATATAACGTCGGTAAAATTTTGTATCTTAAACAGAACACATAATAAAGATTGTGCGATTTGAAAATCCTTGTCCTTATCGGTAGATTTCAAAATGTATAAATTTTCTTATTTTAGTGCTGTTTTCATGATGATTACAAGAGCACTGATGTACTTTAAAGACTTTTTTTATATGCAACTGCTCACGGAATATCTTTGAGTGCATCAGAATTTTTAAAGAGTGTTTTTAATTAATTTTCATCATGTTTTCAAAGCATATAAAAATGCATCAACACAAATGAATACATTCGCTTTGTAAAACCGTAAACAGTAAAAGTGCAATGTTCATACTTTTGCTTTCAGTTGAAAACTTCAACGTGAGTAAATTTTTCTCTTCCAGAAAAGTCACCAATGAATAGTAAAAATTTTTAGCTTAATTTTGCGAAAGATTTGATTTGAAGGGAGTGCTGGAAAAATGAAAGTATATCAAACATGGAATTTCACCGTTGGAAACAACATGAGATATAAGCCATGCGCTTGCAATGTCCGATTCGTAGGCTCCTTCTTTATAAAATAAAAGTGTTCTTGGGATCATTTAGTAAGAATAATTAAGATGGAAAATTTGCTTTCGGATTCATTAAATTCCTAAAGTTTTATAAATACGTTATGATAGCTTAAAATTTTTCTCCCAGGTTAGAAGCACATAATTCTGTCCCAGTACATATACACAGTATATATTTTAGTTGTGTATGTGTTTTCTTCCGTGATTCAAAAATTACTGGCAGCATGTTATTCGAGCCTAATAATCGACGCTGTAATGGGTTCCAGTTGATACTTGATTCATTCAAAATTTCATGCGTTCATTTTCAAAAAATTTATTCTTCATTCAGAAATAAAATTAATCTTTTTATAATTTACATAACTGAACATTAAGCTGCTATTATTATGTATTATTATTATTATTATTAGATTATTTATCCGAAAGAAATTTTTTTAAATCACACTCACATACACTGAAATCCAGTTCTGTAGATGCAAAATTTGAATTTCTTTTTCTTGATTAAGAAAAATTTTTCTGATCAAAAAGAAGTTTTTTAAAATTTAATATTGGCCACATTTGTTTGTGGCTCTAAGAAAATGAATCTGGATCAGATATTTATCTATTTTATGTTAATTTTCAAAATAGTTAATCCTTTAAAAATCAGAAATTACATAGATTAGGAATCGGTAGAAGAATGCAATGTGAAATTAGTATTTCATACGGAAAAAGAGACTGAATCTAATTACTGAACAGTGTTTGCTGTGAAAAATATAGAAAATGCATTCGACACTATTTCAGGTAGCAAAATTTCAAAAAATTAAAAATTCTTAAATTGATCCTGATCCTGCAGATTATTTTGATGTCAGATGTCTGTATATAAGTAAAACAATAAAAAAAATGTTTATATATTGTGAATATATATTTAAACAGTTCGATTAAAAGTTATACAGTTTAAAATTATAGAACTGCAACTCAGGACCGAAAATAACAATTTTTATTTAGACTCCAGTGAAGCAATTTAGATTATAAATTATAAATTTTTGTCACTTTTTAAATTATAATAAAATTTGTAATGTCAAATGAACGCGACAAATTAGGACCACATAATATGTCTCTTATTAACAATATTTCTAACATGTTACATTAAAAATATTTTCCAAATATTTTTGTCTTAATTGCATGAATATTATTATTTGTAGAATAGAGTTAATAACTATCCAGCGTTATTTCCGACCTTGGAGCTTCTTAAGTAGTAAATAAATTACATAACAGTATTATTAATTACTCAGTCATAATGTACATGGAAATCACAATATCAAGCAACAATATCATTTGTGTAGGTTGCCATGTTAATAAAAGGTAAATTCAGTATTTAAGACTTGTAAGTACAAGAAAATTTTTAAAATATAATTTATTAATGTGTTAATAAGAATTCGGTGTAATTTTTATGTTTCGTGAATTATAATAAATTTATAACATTGTCAAATAATTTTTCTGGTGAAATTTTATTAATCCAACTAAAATTCTTTCCGTGCGAATATTATTAGTACCTCAATATATCAATATCGAAATTAATATTATGGCAAATATAATATATATATCAGTTGAATTTGGTATAACTTACTTATTTTTTAATACCGATATCGTAATGCATTACTCAAAGTTTCCGCATACATTAGCGATCATTATTAAAAGCGACGACGATTTTCCCTTCAATTATTTTGGGTTTTCGCGAGAGAATGCATAAAAGCGACGAATGCGAAAGGAATCTTACGCAGCTTCCTCTGCAGCGCTCAGTTCAGTTTTTGCGGAAATAGCCGTAACAAGTGCTGCCTTCTATAAAATAGTACAGGGAACTAACACGGAAACCTTCGGCACCTAAATCGGCACCAAACCACCGGCGTTTGGGCGAGTTTGGAAAAAAAAAAAGTTAATAATCGAGCTCCGCGGTGTCCGGTCATTTGGATATTAACGCTTGGAACTCGCAAGCCATCAAATATCTGTGACGTGCATCTGGAACGGACACGGCTCAGCGAGGGCCTCCTTAATGAGCTCTGGAAATGCATAACTGCAACTTACCTTTCCAGTATATCGTTTCACCCGTTATCGACGAGGCAAACTGGAGCGCTTATAATGCGAAAAAGAGTCCGTGAAGCTTTATCGTGCGCGCTTTCATGGCGCCCTGCCATGTGCCGTGCACGGCACTCGCATTTCGCGTTGTCTTTCCGTGGCGTTTCCCACGGTGCAGTCCTGGGACTGCAATTCGCATGCAACCCAACCACCGGCCCGTTTCGGCAGGTCCTCGGCCGACTTCCACCCCGGAAGCGCTCTTAGGCTACGCGCGAATGGCCCACGCGCGGGGTCGTAAACCGGTCGATAAGATCTCCCGCTGCTGTCGGCAGCCCAAAGCGGACGTGGGGAATCCAGATGCAAGCGGGCAGGCCGCGGAACGTTAACCGCGAGGAATTGATTGAATATCGGGCATTTTCCATAAAGCGAGACTTGTGCATCGATACCTACTCCAATTTTATTATTTTTATCTGTATAAGCGGGAATAAAATTTCCATTTGCTCCGGAGCACGTTCTCCCGCGGTTGGGTCTTGTATTGAGGTTTTCGCGTAACGGGGGAGAACCTTGCAAAATGAGAAAGTATCGGCTATGACATTAACGCGAATTGAACTTTCGGGACTGATAAAAAACTTTTTCAATGCGTAACCGAATTAAAAGCGGGGGAAAAGGGTGGCGGGAAAAAATTTTCCCCGTTTTCCAAATGGGGTAAAGGTTGAACGCGGACCTTAAAACCAAAGGGAAAATGCAAATGGGAAATATCTACATAAAGGATGTGACATAAAAAAAGTTTAAAATTTTTCTTTATTTTAATTTTCATCTTTCTTTTTCTTTTTCTTATTTTTTTTACTTTTTTCCTTTCTTTTTCTTTTTTTTGCTTTTTCATACCATTTTTTTTCATCATCCCCTTCTTCGTTACAAAACATATATAATAAGTGACAATAATAATACGAAATCGCATTCCGGTCTTTATTCCTTTTTTTCAAAAAAGAGAATTCACAAAAAAAAAATTTTTTTTTTTTTTGTATTTTCTCGAAGTAGTTAATCAGAACAAAATCAATCAATTTTCCAACGTTTCAAATACGGTATCACATTCATGAGAAAAATATGAGATATTTGCAGAATTCAAATTTGAGTCTGAAATCGCCTTAATCCGCAGATTGTGAACAAACATTAGAAAATTCGAAAATGCAATATTTTCAATTTCCGTTAAGAGACAAAATTAACAAAATTAAAACGGTCTGAGCCATCACAGGTCGACTGCTTCATTTTGCAGAGAATTGATTTTATTCTGGTGTTTCATGATGGAAATACACGTGCATTTAACTAAGGCTTTAAACAAATTTATGCTCCGGAGTGGGATTAGAAAAATAACGTTTCACCTTTCGACAGAAATCGCGTAAGTATTCCATAATTAACCTACTGCAATTGGTGTCATTTGATTTCGCCATTTGAAGACTGTCATCGAATGCAGATTTTAATAATATCATTTTCAGAATCTTCCCTTTATTAGTATTAAATTGTAAATGGTTCGTTTGCTGATTGTGTGAAACCATTTTCATTGCAAAATTGCAGATATAGGTTTCGGAAAATGTTGCGGATTGCATCTCGAATCATCCATCCATATATGCTTGTGAGCTTCAGTCCATAAATTACTGGAATGTTGGGTCAACTGAATTCGTGGTGCTTTGCTTTGAATACAAGGAAAATTTTTTTTTAGTTTATTGTTTTACAAAAAAAAATTTGCAAAAAAAAAGTTTATGAGAAACTGATATTTTTTTTTATAAATAAGCATTAAAAAATCACATAAAAGCTAATTTTTTTATCTTTCTTAAGGGAAAGGGTTGCAAGAAGCTCTTTCATAGCTTTATATTTGCTTATGTAAATTTAGTAGAAGTTGTCTACATACCTGTGCAGCTTGAAAGTCTTCCAAACACTATGCCTTTTTGAATTAGAATAAAAATAATTTTTCTTTTTGTGAAAAATTAAAATCAACTTATATTTACCGGTCAGTTTATTCAATTTCTTAACTTAAATATATGTAAACAAAAAAAAAAATTAAAATAAAATTTAAAACGTTGGAATTGACAAGAACATTTAAACTACCTTTTTTTATTTATAACAGAAAAAAAAAACAAGAAAAAGTGAATCAGTTTTTAAGTAAAACATCGATTGCTAAACACTAACCCACACAAGCAACGGCTAACAATTTTTTTTTTCAAAAGACATTGAAAATTACATAAATTTCTTTATTAAATATTTATTTATCCATTAAATATTTTTCATTTAGAGAAAATAAAGGAAAAAATGCATCGAAGGTTTTAGATTTTTAGATTTTTATCATAGGCGTAATTCTAGCTATTATTCTATTGTGATACTGAATATATATGTATATATCTCTTTTCCTTCGTTATCTTTTATTTTATCAACATACGATTCACATATCTCATTGCATGCAACGCAAGTCAATGCAAAAAAAATTTTCTCCGTTCTTCCTTAGCATAACATTAAAGCGAAACAAATCTTACAAATTGAAAAAAAAAGAAAATATAATAAACAGAGATCTATACAAATATATAATTAAAAATAAAAATATACACCTTTTTTAATGTTAATAAAACTTATTGAATTTGACTCAGATTATTCTTTTTTTAAATATGAAGTTCATAACAAAAAAAATATATAATGAAAATAATTAAAGCTTTCATACTGAATTAGGTTTACCATACTTCTGCTTCATTTAACAATATCCAAATTTTTATGCTGAAATTTATACATATATATATAAGAAATATAAAAAACTAATGATAATTAAATCATCGTTTTTATCAATTAATTAAATTGTATAATAAATGAAAATATTAGTTTTATATATATATGCAGATATATAGTATATATATATATGTATATTTATAAACTTAATATGAAATGATTTCTGAGTCCATTCCATACTTTTAAAACAAGGTATGATTAATAATAGTAATTATTAATTATTGTATTCATGAATTTAAAAATGTAGGAAAAATTTTATCTTATTCATTATATCAAAAAATCTTTTGATCAAATAAAATACAGAGATAGTATGAATATTTTTAATCATCAAATTTAAAAGATCAATCTTTTTTTATTCATACTAATTTCAATATAATTCTTTACTAATGAAATGAACCAATTTTAAAAAAAAATATAAGAATTAAAATTATCATGAATGACTAATTTCATACTAAACCCCATCACTCAATATTCAATTCCACATGGAAGTGGCTTTAGGGAAAACAAAGAATTTCAATATATTTTATTTCATTGATTGATAAATAATTTTAAAAACAAATAATGAGATGCTTTAAGATCAATTATTATTAACTTAAAAACGAGATTTGCGAGAAAATAAAGAATTCGCTTTGATCACTCATAAAAAGAAAGATCAATAATATTTGTAATACTGATAAAAATCAACATACAAAAAATGACGCCCATGATCGTTTAAAAATCTATTTAATATTTAAATATAATTAAAAAAATTTGAAACTGTTTACTAGACGCAAAATTCCTTTCAAATCGGTATGCAAATTTGATATCGTAAATGAGCAATTTTTTTGTTAAATAGAATAATAAAGATATTAAGCGATTGAAACTGCTTAAGATTTGATTAAAGCAATTATTAAAAAATAATGCCTGTCGAAAATTCTCATAACTGTAGAAGGTTTTTCGTAAAGAGCTTCGTGGTCCACGAACAGTTTAAATTATAAATTTGCTTGGTTATAAGAGAAATTAGCATTTCCAAAGATTCATCACTTTCTTTGGGTGTGAAATTTATTTTCCTGTCAAACTCTAAATCTCTTACACCACCAATGGTACCAGATTGCATATAAATAAGAATGATCGATCATAACATTATACAGATAAAAGATTGGCTATCATTTATGGTTAATATCTTTCATATGAATCTTGTTAGCATCTTGAGACAGTTAAACTGGTTTTAAGATGCCAAAAGTTAGCTTAAGATTAGGCAAAGGTAAGAGTTACTAAAAACTAGCCTAAGTTTAGAGTTTCATTAACTGTTTGTAAAAAATATGTCCTGTCGGTCTCTGAATTATGAACTTGTTGAATGTAACAATATGAGAATAATAATTGAAAATGTTTGAACTTGACTGATAGACTTATCAGAAACTTAAATTTTTTCATAAGGCAAGGGTTTCAGCCGATTAAAAAATCTTAATACTTATGGAAAAGGAATTTCAGTTACCGTACTTAAGAAATTTACAGTTTAAAAAGCATGGAATTTGTCCAACAATCATTCGCATATAGCTGAATTTCAGTGGATGTAGCATGAATTGCTTAGAAGCTGCAGAAATAAAACCTTCTTCATCGCGACAAAGCATTACCTTATTATTTCTTTATCCACTTTACCTCAAACAAATTTGCATTACGCTACCGTTCTTTAAAAGAATCTTATATCGATTTCATTGACATATGCATATACATATATATATATTTTGCATCATCATCGAAAAATGACTAAAACAAAAATTAAAAATTAAAAATTAACAATTTCTTGAAATAATCAAATTAACAATTAAAAAAGAAAATTAAATTATTTTGAAATCTTTTTTTCTTTTTTAAATTTTTTTTCATTACTTTATATATAGAACTACTATAAACAATACAGAAGACATTGTCTTACATATATGGTTTTTTGTACAACTACATAGGTAATATTGAAAATGAGCTTTTTACTAATACCTCATTTATTATTTTAATTATCGTTATTAATTTTATCATTTAAAATAAAAAGAATTCACTTATTTACACAATGTGTTCTTTTTCTTTTCTCTCCATTGGATTTCTGAGGTTTCGAAAAGTTTCTTTTCGGCCAATTTCGTCTCGTAGGCGTTCAAATGGACATCAAAACAAAAAACAATATTGGTAGAAACTTTAACAGTAATATTTAAAAAAAGATTAAAAGAAAAATGTTTTGTGGAAAAAAAAGCTTCCTCTTCATTCTTAAGGTTGTACAACTAAATTTTAAGATTAAAGCTTGAAACAAATTTAAAAAAGCCACTCTAGAAAATGGGGATGAAAATTTCCATAGGCCTGTTATCTATATAGAAACGCCGTGGTGGCCAAAAACAACCCCAGAAAAGGGCATTGGTCACTGATGGTGCTTTATGGTGACCCCTCCATTTGTCACCGTGTGATGATTGGGCACGGCGTGCGCATGATGACTGCTGTGGTGATGACTGCTTGTATGATGATTCGCATTATTCGCCGTCGAATTATTGTTATTATTGTTATTCTGCTGCTGGGCAGCCTGTCTCTGACTATTTTTCTTATTCTTCATCCGCCTGTTTTGAAACCATATTTTGACTTGCCTCTCCGTTAAATTTAAATTCCTCGCAAGCTCCCATCTCTTCTGCTTCGAAACGTATGCATTAAATAAAAATTCTTTTTCTAGTTCCAGGGTCTGGAATTTGGAGTAAGGTTTACGTTTTTTCCTTGCAGTTACTTGTCCCGTCCACTCCAGAGGATTTGCTCCCGATCCGCAGGTTCCTCCGAGTCCTATCCCGACACCCAGCGAACCTGAAGAGAAAAGAGATGGGGATGATCCCCATATCACTTGAAAAAATTAGACGAAACAAAATTTGTTCGCACTGGCTGATTACTAATAATTGCATTTATTTCTTAACACTGCAATGTCTTTGGATTCGGTAAAGTGTTGGCAATGCCCGCAAGAAATGGAATAATGAATGAGAATTAAAATTCATCTACCCACATTTAAAAGCCATTAATTGGGACCAATCATGGAACTCGAATCAAACTCGTGAATCACTGTTTCGGCGTGGTCACATCTTACTTTTCTTCAGCAGTGCCACAGGAAAACTACTACCCCAACATATACATTAACAAATTAAAATAAAACTTTATAATTTGGTCAATTGTGTAAGTTGTTGACGTCATTACTTGGAGTTGAGGTTAATAACGTCACTTCACAGCATCAACAGGGCACCATTTGAAATCATTACAGCGATTAAGTATTGTTAATATTATCATTTAATATACAAAAGTAAATTTTTTTTAATGCCTTTAATTGGGGACAAAAACGTTGTATTATAATCGAAGCATTTATACGAGACCAGGAATAATGCCAGCCCAATCATTCTAATAATAAATCCTTCTGAAAAGGGGTCTTTGTCATGTTTTGATAGTCGGTCCAGGGCATTTCTAAATGTTGAATCTAACGCTGAAAGAAAAGTCAGTTTTTCAAAAGGCAAGGCGGAAACCCTAAAATCCGCCAGTGCGAAAAGATGCAAGTCAACTGCAATTGCATTTCGGAGGGTTAAAAATTTTCATCAAAGAACCGCGCCGGAGCGAGCTCTTGCACTCGCTTTGGGGCCAATCCAAGGATAACTTCCACGGGGGAACGTACCCCTTCGGTTTCGATCACCGCAGCGGCGCAGTTTCCCCGTCAGGAACCCTTGCCCGAGCCGGCCACCGAACGCTATTCAAAGGCAAAGGAAAAGCGAAGACAAAAGGCGGAAAATCTAACGCATTTCTAATTTTTCGAACTCCCGACCTTTCCCGGACGCACATGCCGCAGGCGCGTCGAAAGTCCGTCCGGACTACCTGTCGGGGTGCGAGGAAGACGAGAAAATTTTCTTCCAGGTGGCACCCCTGGCCCAGGGTAAACGAAACTGCTCACGGGAAGTCGGCGATCGGCCTCCGGATGCAGATTTCCGGTCGTAGCATAATCAAGGAATATCGAATTGCATTTAATAATCGACTCCGGTTACATAAATATATATATATATATTTATATATATACTGAGCGCAATCGTATAAAGATCGCGCATTCGCCTCGGAGATTGACGAAATGCACGTTCGGTCTGGGTTTTTTCATATCAGTATATATATTCACGACGAGTAGTACGAATCGCGCAAGAGTCCGAGTCCGACACCCTTCTTCTACTTCAACGGTTGCGAACTATTAGCCTTATCGGAAACATTCGCTCTCTCGGCTTCAAAATTAATTTTATGGGTCTTTTAACCTTTTTTTTTTTCAAATTTATTTATTTATTTTTATCAGTAGGCTGCGGGAGGGCGGTTCCCTTAAAAGGGGAGGCGGGGAGCCCCCGTCCCGAGCCCCTCCCCCCCGCCATGACTCGGGGGCAGGAAAATTTTCGGGACGCGAGGTGTCGGAGACCGTTTCGGGCCGCGGTCCAAATCCAGAATTTTTGGCATAGGACCGCGGCCGACGTAATTTATGCGAGCGCAACAGGATTCGTAGGGAAATTACCTTTGCCAGGGATGCGACCGAAATTCAAACAATTTACATTCGGGATTTATTTCAGGGACTGTTTTGAATTCTTATGCGCCGCGCCCGTCCCCGCCAGCGCCGCTTTTCCCGCGATGAGAGAGATCTTTCGATGATATTAGAAATTCAATCGAATGTTATTCTTGGCATTCGCGCTGCGAAACGGGATTGCCAAAGCCGGGGAAGAAGGCTCGACCGCCGTTGCGGGGGGAAGCGACCGACACGCGGCAGCGGCGGAGCCCGACTCCCCGGTCCCCGGTCAGGTTGCCCGAAAGTGGAAGAGAAGGAACCGCCCCGAAACTGCTGTCGCGGCATCGTCGCGCGGTTGACCGCTCGTTAACGCGCGCAGGAAGGGAACGAGCGACATCAGCGCGAATCGTCGCAGCGATCGATCGACCTCCCGACAAGCGGAAGTGAAAGGCCGAAACCTTTCGCGGTCAGCCTTTCCTCCGCGGGGACAGCAGGGAACGCGCGCGAGGCACTCGGACGCCTCGGATGCCGTTCGAATGCCCGATGCATGGCATGCGACCGGGCCGTCAAAGTCGTCTTGTTCCACGACGAGGAAACCGAACCGGTAACCGGATTCCAGTTTTCTCAAATGTTTCCACGGCTGAGCCGTTTACTTCTTGCCCGTATTGCGTAACTTCAAATTCACTATTTGCGAGCAAATTAATTATTTGGCACCGCGATGGGCGCTCGCTTTTCGTGCCCCGGGTTTCGATCTTCGACGCTGCTCCATCCCGGGGCGGAAAAAAGGAGAGAAACGTCGGGGAAAGGCGAGCGAACGGAAAACGCGGGAGCCGCATGGAGAAACGAGAAAGTGACGATTTGCCGCTTCCGCTTGATGCTGGAGTCTCAGCAGGGGCGGAAGGAGCAGCAAAGGGAGATTTTGCTCGCAGTTGAATGGGGAGCAAGGAGGTGACAAGATCATGCGCAATTTACGGGGAGTTAAAAGCCCCGTTTTCAAACTGGATACAACTTCACGGTGTAACCCATTTTATTCCATTTTAAACTATGTTGAAAATGATTACCGGTGTGAAACGTCGGCTAATAAATAATTTACACAGTTAAAAACATCATTAGTTTTACGAGAGAGTAATTATTTCCCTGTAACATCCATTGAAAATCAAAAATTTTCGTTCGCCTTATGGACAGTTTCGTTTTCTTAAGAGAGCAAAAGAAAAAAACGAAGTTGACGTTGAGATTGCCTTGCCGACGGACATGCACACTTCCACGTTGTCGCTCGCGGGGAAATCATGTGCTTGATTTGTGATGTTTCCAGCACATTTCAGTGATACATGTACATTTTTCTCTCTCCCGCTCAATCTTTACACCCAATATGAGGGAATCGAGGGCTCGGTTTCGAATGGGAGCCGGCCGAAGAGCAGGTAAATGCTCAATTTGAAGAGCAAACTTCAAGTTGATGGAGCCGTAAAATGGAGACGACTCCGTTATGGAACGAAAGAGAAAGCGAGGTTAAGGAAGGGTTGACACAAATTTTTATGGGGTTTGTAGAAAAAGTAGTTAAAATAAAAATTCCGCCCGAGGATTCGAACGCTCGGGGGAACGAACTGAAGAAACCGAAATCGACGACGACAGAAAGCCGATTACCGGTTTCGTCGGCTCCGGCGACGGAGCAACAGCCTCGAGCGGTCAACGGGCAAAAATTACAAGCACTTAAGTGGAGCCTAATTCCGACAGAAACAATTAGAGTTAAGAAAAGAGGCAGACGGGATGAGTAATGAGGACAAATTTGCTCGCTAACTGCGACCGAAGGACGGAAGGGCAAGGCGTTGCGAAGGAGAAAAAAAGCAGAGTGCGGGAAAGCAGCCGACGACGACGACGATTAATGCCACGGCATTTTTGCCGGCTGCAGGAAGGGGAGCCGAGATTGCTGTTAAGAGATGCAACTTACCTGGTGGAGGGTACGGCGTGCTGGGCACCGGATCGGGCGCGCCGTAATTCCTGAGGCCGTAGCTGTCGTGCGGGAAGCCATCGGCGACCATGGCTGCCGCGGCAGCGGCTCTCCTCGACTCGTCCTGAATGTAGGGCACACTCTGGTGAGCGTGGTGATCGACGTGGTGCCTACTCGCTGACGTATAGGCGGAATAGTTGCACCACGCGGGCTGCGCCGTGAAGCTCTGATGGCACGTCGCTACGGTGCTCGGATCCGAGGGATTCGACGTCGACACTGACGGATTGTATTTGAACTCGGACGTGGGCGAAGCCGTGACGGCCGGTGGCCAAAAGTTTATTTTTCGCGCGTCCCTCGCGGAGGAGTCCGAGGTCAGGTTGTAGTACGTCGAGGGCGATGAGTATTGGTGGTGGCCGAGTCCCGCGGCGGGCTCGAACGCTGTCGCGGAGTGGTTTTCAGCGGGAGAGTAGTTCCACGGTTGAGATCCGGGGTGGGAATGACGAATGACGCCGCTCGCGGGATCGACCGAGTCGTACGAGGAGGTAGGGCGTTTGGCGGGTATGTGAAGAGGACCGGTGTGGTTGCTTGCGACAGAGGAGGAACTGGGAGACGTGGAGGAAGTGGTCGCCGTGACCGGCACCACGGTTATGCTAACGGAATTGGGCGAGGACACCGGCGTGCTCACGGTCGGAGCTGGAGGTGGGCTCTCTTCGTACAGGCTTCCGTTCATCATGGACCACCAGCCTACCCCGGTGGCAGTTCCCGCGTTGGAGTTGGCGGCTGCCGAATCGATTCCCATCGCACCGAGGGTTCCCCCGTGGAGACCATTGTCGTACAGCGTCGCGGCGCAAGCCACGTCGCCCCCGTGCCCGTCGGTGATGATGATGGTGATTGTTTCAAATGACAGTTCCCAGGGGTATTACAATTTCCGGTTGTTCGACCGGAGGATTATCGCGGGCGAATCAAGCGGCAAACATCGTCCGACACGGTGCACGAGACAGAATATTCCGATCCGACATAATCCACCCATTGACGGTTTCAGACGTCCGTGTTCGTAAAAAAAAAAAAGAAAAGAAAACAATCACATTAGTATATTCGCATTGCTTTCCAATTCGAAATGTTTTCATGCGTCATCTTTAACACCGGGCAATATATTTTATATGCGTTTGGAACAACTTGTATTATAAAATTACGGTTCTCGACAGAGGCCTTCCCTTATGGCATTTTACGTGCGATTATAAAATCGCTGGCACAGGAAAAAAAAAAAAAACTCTACAACAATGTCACAACCCTTTTATTATATAGATACCGAGCACTTTCCAATTTTTTGTTACCAAACCGTTTCACTAAAAATTGGGTTATTCTGTTATTTATGGCGATCCTTCTTGTGCATCTACTCGGGCTATCGTTTGCCGTGCATACGCGCATCAAATAACTGTGACCGACTGATTTATGTTAATTTTCTTCTTGTTGGCTATTCAAATTGTACGTGTCACACGCGCTTCAAACGCGGACCAGCTTTCCGGGGCCCCGGTGACATAAAACCCGTTCGGAAAAGAAAAAAAATAAAAATTACTCGGCGAAAAACATTTTCTTTTTTGCCCTCGCACAAAAAAAAGAGAGAGAGAAAAAAAAAAAAAAATCGAACAATGTCGTAAATATCTCCAAAGGCGCCGAAACCGAAATGAACTGATTAAGTCACTTTCCAATTCGAACGTACGGCTTCAGTTTTCTTGTACAGCAAATTACTACTACCATTTACTGAGCTTTGTATTTTACGTTAAACAAAAATATGTAAAAACAAATTGTTTATAAAATGACGCACGCTGTCTTATGGCCAAGACTGCCGAGTCTAACTGTCTGAATGGTTCGAACGGCGGAAGGCAGGCGGGTCTATCGTTCTGGTCTTGGGCCCGCGCACTTGCGGGCCGAGAAGCGAGTGCAACGCTATCTCATGCGCGCTCGGGGAACTAACGAAATTCCGATTTCCATCGCGGCTCTCGGGATCCTTTTCTCTCCCTCGCCGGGGGCGATTTTTTCCCCTTCGGCCTCGCGGGCCAAAAGGCAAAGGCGCCGCCTGAACCCCGCTCCCGTGGCATTAACCTTCCGAAATAACACATAAGAAACTAGTGTTATTTCGAGTCATAAAATATAATTTTACTGTTTAGTTACGCAGTAAATTTTAATTGCCTGAGACAAAAATTGGAATTTTCTGCCGGAGTCGGCCGCTCGGCGGGAAAACGTTTATCGCAACGCGATTTTCCTTTTTGTTTGATTTGCACCCTTCCTCCCCCCAACCCCCTGGGCGGGGGAGGGAGCTTTCGGGAACGAATCCCGAGCGCCGAGGATGCGTCGCGCATCTCCCGGTCCCCGCACGAGTCGGGCGACAGCCGCGTCGATTCGCGTTATCGTGCGGGGGTTGCCAGCTTTCGCGACGGAAAGAGCCACCCCCGGGGGTGGCTAAGGGGGTGCGCTTCGCCGTTCGCCTTTATTCTCGCGGGCACCGCGGCCCCGCGCTCGGCCATTTACCGGCCGTTTGCAGGCTATGCATGGCTAATTACACAGTTGATTGAGGGAGATTGTTTTGGTTATAATTTTCACGCCATTCTGCACCATGCTTCGCTGACTCTTTTCGCTTGCGTCTTTTTAAATGCGGGTGAATTTTTTAAAAGCTTCCACGACGTCGCAAGAAAAAAAAGAAATATTATTGTTTGAGAGTGTCGTAAAAGCGCATTAACGACAAACAAAAGGGAAATTAATTGGTATCGTTATCTTTAGATGTATTCACAAAATGCATAACATTCGCTTCCAGCCTTTGCACGACATCGAAAAAGGTCTGCAATTTCAACCCCCCCGCCGATCATTGCGGATTACATTCGGAAGGACCGAAATGGAAATCGAATCGCCTTATAGAAGAACCGTGAAAATGTCGGACGACGATAGATCGCAGAGCATGATTGCGTGGTGGCACGCTCGGTGATTGTGGTTATCTATTTAGAAAAATATTGATCTAATTTGCTTGTTCGATACGAAAAACCCACGTGGTATTGAATTTATATTGAAAAAAATGTTACAAAAGCGAATACAAAGTTATTAGCAATGTTTTATGGAGTTTATTTATGAGCAGAATGCGTATATTTAATAAATATTTATATTATATATATAAGAAGGGGAGGAAGGCGGCGACAATTTCGTTTGCCTGCCACGAGGTATCTCTAGTGTCTGGGTTAAGAGATAAGCAAAGGGAGGACTGTGGACGGAACAAAGGGATCGTGAACGACCCAGAGCCGCGCTTATTGGAACTCGTGCTTCAAAGGCGGGCTCGTTCGGCTGTCGCCCTGCGAAATTTCCGTTTTCCTCCTGCCGAACGCGAAGCACTGCGCGAGGATGGACTGCGTTGATCCGTCACCCCCGAACGCTCCCGAGGGAGCGAGGGAGGGAAGGGAAGCGGGTCGAAATCGTTCTGCAAGCGCGGAACGGCCGGGAAAAATTTCATTTTTCCCTCCTGCCACGCTTGGCGCGAGCCCCGATGGCGAACACCCGCCAATCTGGCTGCAGACGGCAATGAAATGATTCACTCGGAGCTATCGCGAGAAATTAATTTGCCGCGCCGTTTTCCCAGGAACGTAAACCAGAAACAATTCGTGAGTTTCCTCCGTTTATTGGCTCTCGGATGGCGAGCCGCGATTGACTTTCCGATCACATAACGTTCACCTGCGATCCCGCCACCTCTAAAAAAACCTCCCACAGTCTTCCGCATAAGTTTACTGCCGGACTTCCTCGGGTTTCGCTTTTCGGAGAACGTTCTGGGCAGCGACTGACAATGAGGCTTCGCTCTTCC
>JAOWBB010000005.1:3485134-3576978 GCA_028565995.1 Ricinus marginatus
GGAACCCAGCGGGGTCTAATAACAGAAAAAACATTACTGCAAAGCATAAAATTATATGGAGTGAAAACTTCAGGCATAAAATCAATACTATCAAGAGCGATGCTGAGAAATATGAGCACAATGGGAAGCGAAACTCTAATCTCAAAATTCTTTTCCATTCCGGGAGCATATAAAGCTGCTCTTATTCACGGGCTATTGCGGTTATTTAGAAAAGGTGCACTCGGAATAATTTTCCGACCCATTTTTATTATTAACAAAACAAAGGATCAAAAGTTCTGCGATACTCTTCGATAAAAAAAAAAAAAAACCATTTTTAACTCCGAGACGTTTTCTCATATTCGCACCGCCCGATGAAACTGTCTCAAATTACAATTCCTTCGCTTCGAAAAGTGCTAAAAAGAAGGGGCAAAATTTTCGAATTTGAGGCAGCTTATTTTAAGAAAACATCACATTAATAACTTCTCCCTTTCGCGCGCAACAAAAAAAATTGTTATATTGCGGTTTCTGAGAGGACTACCTAAGCAGCAATCGCCGCAACGCGATTTCCCACTGCAGAGACACGATGTCTATCCTTTTCTCCGGGAAGATCTCTCCGAAGAGAGAAGAAATCCATTTAAGTTAACAGAACGTCTTCGTGAACGGCTCTTCCCCCCTTAGATTGTTTCCAATCCATAGATAATCCCAGTAATTACGGTGACGGAGGAGAATCACCGCTGTCGACGTTCGAATATGCAATGCATCTGCAAAAGAAAAACATTTTTCGAAGTCCACGTCTTTTCGCTGACACCGTTTCAGCGCACAGTAAAACAAGGCGTCGCACGAGAACAATGTCCGTCCATACCCGGGGCAATTGATGTTGATTTTTACCCGAAACGTGAATTTAACGGAAGGAAAACATTAAAGGCTCGCGGACCGTAAAACAAAAAGAAAAGGCTGAAAACCTCACCGAACACGAGTAAGCGGCGATCCATTTGATGCACCTCCATTACCGCAGCGCTTTTTTCCCATTGCCGTTTTCCCTTTACAACGAATTTCCGCATCTCAGCCAGGGCGCAAATCCTTTTCCTCTTCCACGACCGCATTTACGTTGGCACTCTCCGCCCAAGCGTCGCATCCCTTTACGTGAATAACTAGTGCCTCATGCTCTTTTCCCTAAAATAAGCCGTAAAACGAGAGTGAGAAGCATAAAGTAACACAAATGCAGGAGGAGAAAAAAAAAAAAAAAAAAAAAAAAAAAAAAAAAAAAAAGTACTTTTTTCAAAACTTTGCTACGAATTTTTATTATGACAATCATAAAATTTTACAATGGAAACTGGAAATAATGTATTGCAGCAATCCTTTCATACGATGTATATGTTCTTTTCTTTTCCTTTTTTTTTTTTCAGGTTTTTCTTTTTTTTTTGCTCCTGCACGTTTTTCCCATGCAGAATCTGGACCAGAGACACGGGTAGCAGTGCTCATTTGACCGCGGTGCAAGGCGGGGGTGCTTTCGGGGCCGTTTTCAGTGCACGCGCTTCAGCATCGACGTTCGGTGGATTTTATTCGATAATTTTCTCTCTTTTTTTTTTTTTTCTTTCCCCGCCGAGTTCCTCAGGTCTCGTTCGTCGACCGGGGACGGTCTTCGCCGCAAAGAGAAGGAAGTTGACGCGGAATCCGTCCGGGAGTTTTAACGTCGCGACGAGGCTCGAGTTTCCGGCGGTCAAAAAAGGCCAAAAAAAAAAAAAAAAAAATTTTTTTTTCTCCCCTTTTTATTCGGCCGTAAATCATTTTTTCATTATTTACAACTTTCTGGTAGAGAAAAACACAAAGGAGAAGGAAGCGTTTCGCCCCTCCTGACGTTCCTGGAATCGAAACTCGTAAACCAATCGCTCTTCTCGCCTCTTTCGAGCGGAATCGCTCTTAAGCGGTCGCTCATTACGGAAGCGAAGGGTTTCGTCCAATTAAAATCGAAACTTGAATCCACAACGTTTCAACGTAATTTATGTCACGGAACGAGAAAAACAAAGAGGGAAAGGGAGGAAAAGGTAAAGAAAAAAAAAAAATGAAAAAATTCCTCTTGACCCGCTCGCTTGCCGATCGCCCGATTATTCAGGACGCAGAAGGCGCGGCCCTCCCCCCCCTCGCGTTCCGACGCGAAACCGGACGCGGGGCGGGGTGGAAATTTGGATCGTGGCAGGAAGCGAAGGGCTCCGCGGAATCCGCGGCTCCTGTTCCGCCGCCACGTTGAATTTGCCGCGAAACGTGGCAACGATCCCGCCCTCGAGCCCCGTGGGAAAGGAAGAATCGAAGGGAGCCGGGATTCAATTTTGGGGCGAGATGTTCCGGAGGTCGCGTGTATTTGCGCCCCGCGTAATATTTCGCGATTGGGAAAGGGAAACGGAACTTTGAACGGGCGATCTCGTCGTGGGAAGAGGAGAGGAAAGCGTTGCTTCCCGATGCGTTGCCATCTGGAGAAAAAAGTTTGAACTAAATTCGGGTTGCGGGTAAAACACGTTCACGATGTTAAAAATCTCGTCGATTGTGCTGCGCTCTTTGATCCGGAGCGCGAACGTCTGTGAAATTTTAATCCGTGCACCCGCGACAAGGGTCACGCAATGAAACCACGTATAAAAGTAAAAGGAAAAAAAAGTGCATTTGTTGCATTGCGTTTTTCATGACATTTTAAATGAAATTATTTAAACTCGGAAACTTCTAAGTTTGTCGTACTTAAATTTTTCTTCTTCATTGATCTGTTTCTGAATAATTGGAGAACAGCATGAATTTAACATTCTCCGGGCATTTGGGGTGCGAAATTTCATTTCCCCGTAAATTTTGGTTTCCTTGATAAATTAGTGAACCGCTCTTAATGAAAATATGTGCAGATAAATCTTTATTTCTTGTTTGAGTTAACGTAATAATTTCCTTCTTAAACGAGTAGGAGTTTTCGCTGGTGCCTGAACTGCAAATTTAATTGTGTCGAACAATAAAAGCCTGTGCCTAAAATAATTCCTACATTTACTACACCTGCAATATATTAACAACTACATTAAAAGAATGGAACTCGCTCGAAATCTTGTCTCGAAAACCAATTTAATACAAGGAAATTAATTAGGCAATTATTTACTTAGAAGATTCTGTGAGTATGTTAGTTTTTTTTTTTTTTTACAGAATTTATTAAATACTCAAATTATATGATCATAATAAATTCCGGACATGAGTATAAAAAGCTGTGTAAAAAATGAGTGTAAAAAATATCTTTAAATTAACAGAAATATTAATATTTTTTCTTGACCAGAAGTTTATCCCGTGTTGAAACAAAAATAAAAACCGGTTAACATGGTGAACTTATTATTGGAATGGTTATGGTGGAGGAATTGCAGACAACATTAGTGCAGTCTTGTTTTAATTGATTATTACATTAACTGCTTATAATTATCATAAATCAGAAAACTGCGTAAACAGTTGTGCAACGACAAGTGAACGGCTAAATTAATGTATATTATGTGGTCTGGTTTTTTATTTAGTATTCTAGAATAAAATTTTTTTAAGGAAAATATGTCCAAGTTGGTTTAAATTGATATTTTCGTGTTTTATCACCCGTCATAACTACAATGGTACTCATAATACAATCATAGTTAAGTCATGAAATTGAAAATTAAATAATACTTAAAGCCTTGTGAATATTTGAATTTTAATATTAAAATAAGAAATTCTGTCGATAACGATTTTAATGTTGAGATTCTTTTTTATATTCTAAGCCGTCGAATATTTTGCACGACCTAATATAACAATGAAAAATTTCTTCTTATATTATTATGCAAGGCAAAATAATAAAAGTAATAGTCGCTTTCAGCATGTTTACCAAAAATTGCAAATAAAAGAATGACTAATATAATTATTTACGTTTGGTTTTGATTGCATAAAATCGAGAGAAATGTGCATAAATATATCTTGTAGCAATTCTGTTGGATATTAACATGTGATTTTCCAAACTTTATTTTCTTTTTAACTTCTTTTTACGAACCATTAGAAAACGTTGCTTCGAACTTACATAGAGCATATATATTAATATTTTTATAGTTACAACAATTATAACATTGAAGGAAACGATGTGAACTACATTTGAAATGATATTAAAATTTTCTTTTGAAAAATTAATATGATGATTCTCTTCGACCGTGAATCAGACGAAAGCAATAATGATAATTCTACAGTAAACTTTTAATTTTACATTTTTAATATTACAAAATAATTTTTGTTTATTGTGTCATAATGTTCAATAATTTTTAAAGTTTAATGAGGAAAAAATTAGTTAAATTATTTCTAAGTAGGCTTATATCTTCTTATTACAATATCTACATTGGTACTTTTGGATCATTTTTTTTATTTTAGCGGCATTTTCCTGGGACTGTTAGAAACAGGATATTCCCAAAAGAGAGTAGTTTGATCGAAAGGGAATTTATCCTCTATGGATTGTCAGTATTTAACATTTTATTCAGGATTTTATTACGATTTATAAAATTACAACCAAAGAAGAGATCACATGCCTAATCGGTGTTAATTCAAGGCCGTTATATTATATAACGAAAATTATTATTATTATTTCGATTATAAATCGAAAGATTTTTGTTTCGACCTTATGCATAACATTATATCCTGGGACTAATGCCAAAGAAATATTCTACACCGTTCGACTTGCCAATAAGAACCGTTTCCGCTTTTACTACACGCTTTCGCCGGCAAATGTACAGTATTTGAATTAATCGCTTAATTCATACAACGAATTCGAGAGAGAACGGTTAATAAATTCGATTGTTTCAAAATTGTATTTTTAAATGCCGATGAACGCTTCCATAATAAAAAAACGACCCGATAGTAACGGAAACTTCGTTTGATTGGTGGAAGGGAAAACCATTTTGAATTTTACATCTGTTTCTCAAAAGAAAAAACATAATTTATGTCGGAGGCAGATGTAACCATGGAAACGGAGAGAAACCATCATGAAAGAGGCCGGGATCAAAATACAAATCCCCCCCATGACAAAACGGGTTTGAAGATAGCAGGGGCATCCCACGCGGAAGCCATTAAAATTGGGGAGGGAATATCTACCGTTACCATGGAAACCAATTCCTTTCACATCCCCAGAACAATCGAATTCCCCAAAACATGGGGGATGAGAAAAAGGATGACGTCAAGCGCAGTTGATGATGCTGGCGCTTCCCTCTTCCTTCCTCACTCGAAACCGACATGGCAATTGCTTTTCGATAGCTTTTAATTTTTGATTTTTTTAAAATGTTTTCTTTTCTCCGTCTCTCGGATGATATTTATTAGCGTTATTCATAGTAAAATTTCCTTCTTGAATTGTTATTTTTCTCATTTAAATAAAACACAGAAGAGAGGAACGGTTCTTTTCTTTTAAGCGAGTTATATTATTATTTATATATATATAACAAGATGATCAAAATAACGGAAACGTCCAGCAATTTATAAATTTCTATATATTCATTAGGTCAATTACAATCCAAAGAATTGTCTCTTGAAACTCTGAATTGTCTATTTGGAATATTTTCTTTGTCTATTCTGAGGTATTTTACCTTATTTTCATTTTTTTGTACTCGAAAACTGGGAAATATTGATTTCTAATTATTTATTTTTGCATTTTAAAATCTCGTATGACAGAGATATTTAAACATAGGCCATTAATAATTACCACTCACTGTATTTGAATCGCACGGTATATGAACTTATGATATTTCACTTTTCATTATGTATCATATTAAAACCGTAAGCGCTGGCCAATATAAACGATTCATCAAACAATCTTACATTTGAAATATAGTATTTACACAAATGGCAAGGGGAATAAAATAAAATTTTCTAAAAGATTTTAAAATCTTCATGAAAACTCACGCGGCTTTATTTAAATGCACCCATAAAAATCATCATTTACAACGTGAGATACATAAATAATGGACAATCGGTGATTTTTCTCCTTTCAGATTTTGTCGCATTATCTCCAGCGAGCTATAAAAGTGTTTCGGAGTTGTAAATATTTCAAGTGTCGCCCCGAACTAATGCCATCCACCATTTTTCCCTGGTAACGGTCGATGTTGTAAAATCCATGAATGTACAACATTATGGATATTTACTTATCCTTGTGCGAAACAATCTATTTAATTTAGGCTCCTTATAAGATTGGAAAAAAAATCTCTCCAGCGGTGAAAAATCGTCCTTTTGGCAGTAAGAGAAACTTCTGCAAACGACCTACGTATATATTAGCAAATACGACAATCCATTGGATTTTTGCAATTATCCACTAATTCCTTTTTAACCTTTTAGAATGTATATACATGTTTTTCAAAAACACCACATAATAAATGCATATCAATTGCTTATATAGTATTTAATATTCTATAACATTTTAGTGTTTTCACTAATATCATGAGTGATATTCAGTTTCAATCAAATGTCTCTTCAGTTTCAATCAAGTGTCTCAATCCTCTGCATTCTATGTCGCAAATAAACTGTCATAAATATAAACAAATATACAAATAAACTGTCATAATTATTTTCATAACTGATGTAATTTCTTTATATGAAATAAACAAAATAGATTCAAATTATACACAGAATTCGAAAACATTTGCATATTATTTTGAATATTCTTATTTAAAGAATGTTGTCATTCACTTATATTCTCCACATAAAATATTAAAATTTACAGAAATTTTCAGATATGAAATTGGTTCGCGTTAAATTAAAAATTTAATTAATGTTTATAATTTTTTATATTTATTTGAAACTTGTACATTATGTTAATTGTATAATTGTATATTTTGTAATAACACTTTATTTGATCTTGCAACAACAGATAAAACATCGGTTTACCCACATGTTTGATCTGCCAATCATGACTGCGTTTTTACCTGAAAGATTACTTTCAACCAATTTAATTAAATGCAAAGAAATGCATCTAAAAATTAAAGAATGAAATAAAAATTTGTAAAACAAACATTTAGGAAATTAAAATTTTTATATTTATTATTAAATAAGTAATAAAATTGTTTTAGAAAACTTTTATTTTTTGTTATCGAATTCAGCAAGGATAAAAAAATTGAATTTAATTTCATGCGTATGTTTTAACGTCGGATGTATTATGGGATGATTTTGGGAGTTGAGACGATTTTAACACATTTTAGTTTCAATTTTCATACACTGTAACATTATTGACAATATCATTTTCATTTCTTAAAATGAAAATTTTGAAGATGACTGTTTACGTCTTAAAATTGTTCATGAAATTATCCAGACGAATTTCAGTAAAATTCTTCCATTAAAGAGAATATCAAATGGATCTCCGTTTGAGGGTGAACTTAAGGGTAGGTTTCCTTAATTTACGTGACTAAGGGGAGGATAACTTTCTCGGATGTAGCCATAGAAGAAAATTACGTAAAGTTTAATGGCCACTCCACGATGCCATCTTTATTGTTTGATGTCATGTTTCGTCCCTTATGGTAATAAAAGAAATTAGATCTTCTTTATTTTTATTTTGATGTTCTCGAAAATTCTGAGGAAATTTCTCTTTCGTCACTCACAAAGTTGAACATCTATAGGAATTCAACGGAAATATCATTTCTCAATTCATTTTCCACATATGATGTGTAATACATTCGGATAAAAACCTTTATAATTCTACCTGACTGATGTCGAAATGAAAGATCTAATTTTTATACCCAGTGACAAGCAAATAGGTAAGGGCCATAAAAAGAAGGTTAAATGAAGTTGATGCATCAGAAAAAACCATATCAACAGCAGAACATAAACTTTTTGATATATGGCAGCAAAAGAATTCGAAAACCTTTTAATTTATTGTAACTTGAGGAGTTCAATATAAAACAATTTGGTTCCAGTTACATGGTAAACTCCGAAGTTATCATAATATTATTGTTGAAGAAGTCATTGTTCCTTTGGAATGCTGTGTATTTACACAAGAGATTGCATCGTAAGGCAAGTAAAATTTTAACCTTTTTTATTTATGGCTGTCGTTAATTTTTTTTCAACTCGTTGCAGCGCCTATCTCACACTTAGATGGTCCTGTCACCAATTTAATTTATAGTTTTCTGATTTTCCGTTCACCGTATCCGTAAACTGAAGTTTCAAACCAAAACGAGAAAACAAAATTTTTACTTCTTTAGCAGCTCGAGTTATAAAATATTTTGTTATTTTATCCCATCGCTCTAAAAATGAAATTTAATCGTAAATGATCCGATTAAAGGCCGTTACTGACGGTTAAATTATCAACCTAAAGGTTAAAGCTGCATGAAAATGTTGGCCCGACAAATAATTTAAATAAGAATAATTAAAATTTCCCCTACATAACAAGTCATCTATTTTCATTGAGTCTAGCGAATACTTTATGTTATGAGTAGCGAAAAATTAAGTATATATAAACCTATGCAAAAGGAAGCATTCTGGTATTTACCAAAACTTTTTTTTTATTTGAACAAATAATACAATAATTTTAGATCGATTACTACTTTATTTTTTATTATATTTCAATTTTTTTATAGATTTCAAAAATTCTAAAATTAACAATGAAATTTAATTATGTAATATGCATTATCGATAAACTTACTAAGAATAAAAATTAATAAAGAAATTCTTATTATTTATATATTATTTTAAAAATTGTGATTGCATATTCAGATTTAAAGTTTATCCTGCTTCTCAAATTGTTTAACTGAATATATAATACCTAATAATTATACAAATATTCAGCGTAAGTTTTATGTATATTAATACTTAAAAGCGACAGAAATAAAATCGCTTTTATCATTTAAGTAAAAGTAAAATTATTAATATTATTATTGAATTATTTAGATTAATATTTATAAAAAAAAGAGAAGTTTTTCAGTAAAATAATAAAACTAGTTGATCTTGTCCAAATTTATTTTCTTCATGGCTTGACCGTCGCATCGCTCCTTCTGAAAAATTAGATTTTCATGCATATTTAAATGAATTTGAAATTTGTATAATTCAACACAATTTTTTTTATAGCACTTAATTTTCGGCACTTGATAATTTGTGTGCTAAAAATATTGGTTTATAAAAACCTAAATTATATCTAATTTATTTTGACTTATGTTGAGGGAAAATTTTCTATTTAAGACTAATTACAATTTTTTAAAATATCATAATTAATCACATAAAAAAATAAATCCTAGGGAAAGACAATTTAAAAATTTTTCTTATGTACTGAGATAGCTGTTTTTATCGAATTCGTATGTCAATTCAGCAAGCTTCTTTTACTGTCCAAGAAGTTTCTTTCTCGTAACCAATCAAACTATTCCTTTTACTTTCGCCATTAGCTATTAAGAATTTTTTTTATGGCCAATTCCTTGTTCTTTTTATATTTCATTCAATTGTTTACAGTAAGCTTGACTACTGTTCTGCAGCGTAGCCAGAAAAATCGACTTTATGGATACATATCTAATAAAATTTAAAGAAGAAAGCTATAAATAAAAATTGTTGTTAACCGGATTAAAAATTATATCCTAAAATCAAATATGAAAATGGGAAAATATATTTTTTATATTCAAAATGATCGTTAATTCATATTTATAAGAAGCATTTTTATTTATTATTATTTCTTAAAATAAAGCTGTGACATTGTGATATAGTGAAATATATGTAATTGTATGAGAAATTACTGAACTCTCATGTGTTGAACGAAACAGATGCATAAGGAAGTTTTTTTTATTCCTTTTATTTTCTAAGAAATCCAGCAAAATTTATAGATGAATATGCATATAGTTTGTTAAAAGTTAATTAATGAAAAAATTTATCATAGTAAGAATTTTTTTACTTGTAGTATAATAGGAAAATAAATTACTTTTTATCACTACGTTTCATTGATCTTCAGATATATAAGGTATATATGCTTATATATGAAAAACAATTATATAACGAAACACCGTGATTTATTTCAAATGTGTAGTCGAAAATAAAATTCAAATATTAACATTAAATCTTGAATAAAAATGTATCTTATTAAATATATTATATTTTTAAGTTTAACAGTTTTAATTAAAATGACAAACTTTTCAAGATCGTTACAATATTTTATCTGAAACTTTGGATCTTGCATAATATTGCAAAGTCACTGACCATTGCTAGTGACAAGTTCTAATTTCACATAATGAAAGACATTAAAGTCAGAAAGCTCCCGTCGAGCAGCTTTTAATAAATATTTCTTCAAATGAATATTCTATCCTGATGGGTACTCCAAGAAGGGAACCAAAGTCTCATCAGTAACTTAACCTTCTTGGGGCAAAGAAGTAAAATTAATTCTTTATTTATTTTTACATTCATTGATTGTAAATTTATTTAATTTACCAGACCCTTCTTCCCTTTTAATAAAGGACTAAACAACGAATTTTCACCAGTCGGTTAAATTGGGACATATTGAGATCACGGCTTTGGGTTCTATTTAAAATTAATTAAAATTGTGGCTGATATAACATTGTCGTAAAATATCATAAAACCGGGCAACTTTTTGACTATTTAAGAAATCAGAAGCTTATTTACTTAAGTGGAAGCTTATTTACTTTGGATATGCAAAGACTGCTATACATAAATGAGGTAATAAATTGTAAAAATAACTTTTAAGATAAATGAAAGGTAGAACACTTGGAAAAAAAAGGAAAAAATTCCTTTTTGCAATTTTGTAAATATAATGAATGCAGTCTATCTTAATTTCTATGTGAAATAAAACCTCTTTTGGAAGAAAATTAAAAATTTTGGGTTTTAAAAATGTTTCATTTTAAAGATATTCAAAACGTAAACTTGTACGTTTTATCAAAGAAATCTTGCAACTTCACAAAATTGTAAGGACCATACCTTTACTAGATCACTCTGAATATTTCAACCGGGATTAAAGTTTTATGAGATTCTTTTTAAAAAAGATTTACGATTTATAGAAAAAATGAACACTGAATTTACATTGGCCAGGGCATTTTAAAATAGCGACATAATGTACTGAGAGAATTTCTACATGAACTTTAAGTCTGTGCCTATGCATTCGTAATTAGTGTCGTATGTTATTTAAAAACAATAAATAAACCCATATTTTATCAGATAAAATGCTTTTGCTTTACATTAGAAAATATTTAAGTGGAGATTGATCTAAAAGGCAACATACCGAAGTAATTAAAGTCAATTACAATTCGAAACATCTTTATAAAATAATGTATGTCCATTTGCAGAAATCAGATTAATAAGAAATCGATGCTTCATAATTAAATTAATTTAATAAGTTAGGAAATATTATTAAATAAATTTCTGATTCTCATAGGTTTTAGAATGAAAAAATAATGTTTATTTTTCTTATAATAAAGAAAATATTTTCAAAATGAACTTATGCTTCCCAGATGAAATTAACTTGTAAATTGAAGTTATCTAAAACTTTCAAAAATTTTCTAAAATTTAATCTGCTAAAATTAATTTTTCCTTCACCGAAATCATTTAATATTATTACATGAGCCACGATATTCAGAAGGTTGTGCTTCAATTAGGGCTGAATGCTGCATCTAATTTACTGAACTTAATAAATTCGGACATTCATTTTAATTTTTATAATTTCAGAGAGACTTGTATAATAGTTATTTTTGTATTGTACAACAGACATTGTTTCCGTGAATGAAGACTTCGAGATTCTTCTTATTTCTAATCTTATTTTTTATACAACAAGAATATTAAAAAATGTTAATGCTTTTTTTTTTAATAGTCTCTTTAACAAATTGCCTGACTTTTCAATAGTTATCGACTTCTACATAAGAGAAGGTTATTTTCTCGAAAACAGGCTCTAAATACATAAATTTCATTTAAAATTTGATAAAAATAAAATTCTTCGATGCCCATTTTATTTCTGCCTTTATGAATATAAGTGATTTCGGGGAAGCAAATGATTTTTAAAACCGAAGCTTCATGAATTTCTTCTTTTACGGCTTACAAAAATGAATTAGTTCTACAAATAAAGAAAACTTTTTCCCATTCGTTTTAAAATAAATCTTGAGAAAAAGGAGGTAAGAAAATTTTCTACAAAAATCCATTTTGAATTTTATATTCTTCATTTTCCCTCGGCATCACTATAAAGATCATAAAGCAAATTTAATTCCGCTTAATAGGGGAAAAAGACATAAAGCCGAAAGATGAGATTGGCTGACTGGTCGTAAATGCTTTTTGACGGGTGCTCGTTAAACTATGAGTTTCATCCTATCTTTGAATTTCGTGAATGTCTATCCTCCATACAGCGATTTATTAATCTTAAAATGTTTTTTATAAAATATAATTTTATTTTTCAGCTTTAACATTTAGGTGATGCCACTTCAATCTGATTTAATTTGAAATAAAACATCGCTTGTTTTAATTGAGGAAGAAGAGGACCAAAAACCTGGTGTATGTAACACCGTGCGACCATTTACAAATTACAAAGTTGTAAAGAAAATCGCAGTTGCATTGTCTTTCATGATACATTTCTGATTTTGCTCCATTTAAATATTTAAAAAAAAAAAAAAAGTTGCGATATCCTTCAAGTAACTATGAAGTTGTCATTATTTTGATGAAAAAGAAAAATATCAAGATCAAATGTATACATTGGTATGACATGAAGACGCGTAATTAATATATTGTAATTTTGTTTCAATTAAAACTTATCACTATTTTGCTCTATTCCGTGAAACGTAAATATTAAAAATATTTTTATATTTTGAATTATCCCATCTCTAGGTTTATATTTACTTTAAATTTATATTTACGTTTCATTTTAATTAATAACACAAAAAATTATACATATATATAATATTACTGAAAAAAAATATGACATTCGCCCTGTTTAGCTAATGTCCCGGACATTTAACTAATTACGGAAAAGTTTTTACACAATCCCTTACATTAGTTATATAAAATTTATTCTTCTTATATTCTTAATTACGAGTTAGTAACTTTCATTACAATTTATAGTTCAACCAATTTTCGATTTAAGAAAAATTTGTTTAATATTATAGAGTTTATTTCGCATCAAAGTTTCACTTTAATATCATATTTGTATGAAAAAACTTAATGAGTAATGCAGCAATTTATACAAAATAAAACATTTTATATATATATATCGTTAACATATTACGGTTAATTTCACATTAAGGAATACAAATGAAACTCCTTATTATTAGCAAATTTTAATTGTTTTATGCATTTTTATATCGAATTAAGAAATTAAGGTTTAACTAGCTTTTAAAAAAATTATTAATAAATGAAAATATCAGCAATTTCTCTCAAAAAGGATTTAAAACAAAAAGTAATATTATTTCATTTGTATGTAGGGCAAAATTAAAGTAATGAATTAAAAATTATTTATAACTGTTCATAAAACGATAATATAAATTTATCTTATAAAACTTAATAATGCAAAGTTAACCTAAATCAGTTTAGTAATCTATTTGTTTAATCTCTTTCTGCAAAATTATGTTTTCGAAGTTTCGCCACTCATGTTATTGAAATCAAGGGTATATTTTGAAAAATAAATTTTTCATATTATTTGCGATGAAAACTTTCAAGACTTTTTGTGCCTCAATTCCTCGATACTGCGTTCATAATCATTTTAATCTCTAGCTCAAGCTTTAGTCTCAAACACTTATTATACTGAAAGGAGCCATCATTGTTCATTGATCATTAAGAACGTTATTTTTTTATAAATCAGAATAGATATAAACAAGGATGAATTAAATGAATGAATGCCAACTGACTTGAATTTATCAACGGCACTCATATAGATATGAAGAATATTTCTACCTAACCAAAGTAAATATAATTCCATAATCAAATTATTTTCGCTTTATTTTGTCGGAGACATTTTTTAAGCTTAAAAAATTTTAGTTTAGTTTTAAGATCATGTAAATTTTACAGATTAAGTTCAAAAATCCTTTAAACATTTCTGAGCTATCAGAGATTTAATAACCTCGGTACAAATTCAGCTTAAGTTGGTGACACTGTTTTCAATACATGAAATAAGAAAACATTTTTAAATTTCAACATTTTTAAAGCTATCTTTTGAGTATTCAGCTTTTAGTTCTAAAATTAATGCTTTATATAAATTTTAAACCCTCCCAAGACTGAGATGCTTTTAATCTAAAACAGGATTTTTAATTTTAAGAATTAGTTAATATGGTAGGTAACCGGCGTTACATTTAAAATATGTTTACATGATTGCAAAAAATTATGAGTTTCATTTCAAACTTTTACGAAATTGTTTACAACCCCAATCATTAGTTATTAATAGACTTAATAATTTTTTAAAGAATAAGAATCTTTAGTAAAAATTGCCCATTATTTTTAATATTTATATAAAACGGCATTCTAACCTAATCTTGTTCATTGAAAAACTGCGTTATTTTTCTAATTCGTTTTATTACATGCATCGCATAATTCATCTACTAAAATATCATATCCAATATACTAAATATACTAATCCACTACTAAGATATCATCTACTAAAATATCATCTAACAATATTTTATACATTAGTTATTATTTAACACCTTAAAAATAAATTTTTATAAACAATCTTCACATTTTTATAATTTGACTTTTATAAGGAAAAATCATTTTTTTTAACGCTATTGTTATTAATGATGTTAATTATTCTTTCAATTTTAGATTTATTATATTTTTTCTTTACTTTATCTAATTGTTAATAAAATTTATCATAAAAATATTTTTATATAATATGTAATTTCCAATTTTCATATAGTGCCTTATTTCTTTGTTTCATTTCAATATACTGTAATAATTATTTTAATTAATTGAAATGTAAATGATAGCAATTACTTAATATTTATTATAATGTAAAGATTATTCATTAGAAATATTTTTGTACTTTACATTTTGATTTTATGCTTAATTCAGTGTAATAATTTATTTTTCAGTACTCTGTTTTATGTACAAAGGAAAATGCCCATGATGATTCTATATGGGGCTGTGTTTGGGGACAAATTAAAGAAAAAAAGGACAATATAAATGGTGAAAAAGAAGATTCTGAGCCTAAAGATGGTACAACAAATGTTACAGATTACATAGTTACTGGTGGAGTTGATGACTGTGTAAAATTATGGTATTTTGAAGATAAAAAACTACAATTGAATCACAAATTAGAGGGCCATTCTTTAGGAGTTGTATCTGTTGCTATTAATTCTGATGGCACCAGTAAGAAGTCTTTATTTTGCTAATAAAAAAAATATAAAATATCTTTGAAATGACAATTTATATTTTTTTTAGATTGTAAAATTTCAGTATCTGTTTCTGAGATAAATTTTTTCTGTTTTAATAAAAATTTTTTAATTTTTAAATGTCTGAGAGACAATTTACTAAATTTGCATAATTAATTTTTTATTTAGTAGAATTCAACTTATAATTTTAGAGTGTGCTTCAAGTTCTATGGATTCAAGTTTATTTATGTGGGATATTGTTTCTGGTGAAAAAATTGGCAGCATTGATGTTGGGCCAGTAGATATTTGGACAATTGCATTTTCTCCTGATGACAAATTTATTATATCAGGAAGTCATTCTGGAAAAATCAATATGTATGGTGTAGAATCAAAAAAGCAAGAGCAAACATTAGATACAAGAGGAAAATTTATATTGAGTATAGCTTATGTAAGTTAAGTAAAAACTAACAACCTATGATTCATTCAGAATTTTTCTGAATGAGCAGAACCTGATTGCTTGGTTACCCTAAATGAGAACTCATCTTTCATCTGTTTGTTTGAGAGTTCTGTTATAATGCCTTCAGCTTTTTCAGGGGATGTAAAAATAAATTCTTATTATTGTAATAAAGCAGAAATAGCCAATAGTAATAACATTTACTATTATAGTAATGCTTTTATGCTTATAATATTTAGACTATAAATATAGTATAATAAATAGTAATAATAATTTTATTATCACAATTTATTATATTATTTACATAATAATTTTCTTATGATATAAATTATCAAAACTCTTAGTGTGATAGTGACATTTGTTCAACATTTATAATATTTTTATTTCATTACTTTTTTCAATATTGATTTTCAACTATATTTTAATAATATTTTAAGACAGAAACTTATTGAATGTGAATTCAGTAATTTCTTTAAAGATTTCTGTCTTAATTCAATCATGAAACATATTTAAAAACAATAAAATAAACAAAATTAATATTGTAATATTTTATCAAAGTTTGAATTAAGCACATGCTTCCAATGAATGCAGTTCTGAGCATATTTTGAACAAGGGAGTAAAATTAAATTTAAAAATAGAATTTCTTATAAAATACGAATTTATATATTGAGTAAAAGATTAATATTTAATGTTCTTACATATAAAAATATTAATGAAAACTTTTTTTCGCCTAAAAGATGCCAAAATTTTTAATTTTAATATAGTACAAAACACTTCTACTACTTTTAAGGTGTGTAAGTTTCTCAATTTTCTTCAAATTAATATTTTAAGCTAGGCTATAATGTAAAAATATTGACAATAGACTTTTATTAATTTGTGATATAATTTTAATGGTCTGACTTTTAATTGAAATTTTTTCTAGTCTTTAAGCTTGCAGTTTTTGCGCTTCAAACGCTTAGCAATAATGTAGAAAAAAAGCAATTGCTTGAACAATAATTAGAAAATCAAAATTATTCATTCAAAATTTTTAAATTCAAATTTTTAATTTCAGGTATAAATATTTCTGCTTCTAAAGCTTTTCACATTTATTAAAAAGTATTGCGGTATATTAATTCATTTTTACTACGGATGAAATTTTAATTTTATTAGTTGTTTACTTGTTTGATCACCATATTTATCAGCCCAATTAAAATCGCTTCATTATTAATAATTGACATCAAACTATGAAATTCAATTGATTTTCGCAGAGTCCTGATGGAAAATATATCGCAAGTGGTGCTATCGACGGTATCATAAATATTTTCGATGTTGCTTCTGGCAAGTTGGTTCATACTCTGGAAGGACACGCTATGCCCATTCGATCTTTGTGTTTTTCACCTGACTCGCAACTCCTTTTGACTGCTTCAGATGATGGACATATGAAATTATATGACGTGTAGGTCAATTAAACTTTCGATTCCATTTCTTATAATGAAAATCCATATGAAAAGAAGTTAAAAAATTTTATTTCTAAACCCTAAGTAGATTAATTACAATTATACCAATTTTTCTCAAAAAATATTATTAAATGTTTTTATTGGAAATGATTTTAATCAAGATACATCTTGAAACTAAGAAATATTATATTAATGAAGAATATTTATTTACAATTTCAGACAACACGCCAACGTGGTGGGAACATTATCCGGTCATGCATCTTGGGTATTAGGTGTAGCTTTTTCTCCAAACAATGCCAAATTTGTATCCGGTAGTTCTGATCATTCTGTTAAAATATGGGAATTAGCGACTCGTTCTTGTGTTCATACATTCACAGAGCATAATGATCAAGTTTGGGGAGTAAAATATAACCCTGATGGAAATAAAATAGTGTCCGTATCGGATGATAAAACAATTATTATTTATGATTGTCCAATCTAAATATATTTTTATGTTAGTTTCAGTGGTTTATAAATATTTTTATGTTTTTTAACCAAGATCAAAAAAGAATGTTTTTCCTTATTGACATCTACATTGGCCTTTTTTATACAAATGTTGTCTCTTCATTAAATAAATATTTACATTTATGTATGGCATTTAAGATTAAAAAATCGACTGAATGGAAATTTTTAATTTTCATAGGTAAAAGAAATAAATTGTAATTCTTTTATTTTCATTATGCAAATTATTAATTCCTTAAACATTCCAGAGATTCATATAACTGAATGTAACTCCAGTTTGAGTTGTCATCGCTTAATTTGAATTTACAGACTGATTCTTAGAGGTTTATATTTTTATTAGTAAATTTTCACTATAAATCTTTGGCATACTACATTTTAGATGACTGATCTAGTTTCTCGAACCAGAACTTTCTTCTTTATCAAATCAATTCAGTATAATCATTTTGGGGAAATAAATTGTTTTAAGGATCAGAAAGTTTATTTGTTTTTCTTTGAAAACATAAAAATGTTTCTTTTTGAGATTAAATTACCATTTATAAACTACAAAGAGTAGTTTATCAACGGAATTTTCGTTTTGAGAATGGTTTTTTCAAATATATTTCTTTATTAAATATTTTAAAAGTTACTTTCAGCATATAGGCAAAATGATTGCTTTCCTAAATATAAATAACGTTAATAAATTTTTTATACAAATTAATGAGAATCTAAAATGAATTAATCAATTTTTCCGAAGTATAATTTTTTATGTTACTTTATATATTTATGAATGTGAATTATTTTGCTCTAAGTTCCTGGGTTTTGTTTGTTCTACATGAAAAAGTGAAATTTGATTCAATATTTGGGAACATTGTGTTTTGTGAATAATTATAGCCATTTTGTCCTCGACATTCGCCAAGCGATGAACGATGATATGAATTACTATGGTTCAATATTGAGGTCACTGATACTTTATTAATTCAAGTACATTAAATTGGTTGCTATCGCTGTTTTAACCCTGTTCAATTAGGAGGTCCCATTCCACTCTATTTTTGTGCTAGGCTGCCTTCATTCCGAGGACACAATACTGCAATTTTATTGTATACGCTTACAGACAGTCAAGAAATTTGATTGAGAAAAATGAAGTCAATCGTCGTTGAAGATGTCGCTTAACTGAACTTTCTTAAAATTAATGTTCTGTTTTCATTTTTATTTTACATAACGAAAAAACACCTGCAATTCTTTGAAAACATAAAACATAAAATCGTAGCTTCTGTAGCTAAGCATATAACTAGAATCATCAATTAGAGTACAGAACTGCACAAATTTTTTATCTACCGGATCGTAATAAACTCCGGAATATTTTACATGTCCGCATCTGAATCTAAGAATTAATTAATCCATTAACTTAAGCTTTTAGTTGACGCTTCGTCAATGGTTATTTTAGACGGAATTTCTTACATTATTGTAACCATTGGTGAGACTTAATAAAAGTCTAAGATTAGTAACTTAAAACATTTCAATCAGTGGTCCTCAAATAATCAAATTCCAAGGTCTTAATAATTAATATTATTTATTTCGGCTAATATAACACTTGCTTAATTCAAAAGTATTAAATAATTATGAGAATTTTTTAAATGAAAAGCTGAAACGCTTCATCCGAACTTCTTGAATTGCGCCGAAACAAATTTCATCCCTAACAGCGAAATTAAAATCTGCCCACAGCATTCAGCATCTTTCCTTATCTATTCATCCTCTCAGTTAGGGGATATTTGTTTTTAGGTATCCCCGAAAACCCGAGTTCCCTTTTGTTGGGCATATCCCGGGCTGTGCAAAGTCACCTTACTTGTTATGTTGCACATATGTATGTAAGTTTTTACGAACAATAAAATAAACCAAGCCATTTATAGCAGCATTTTTTTATTGGCGGTGGAAAACCTTTTCCCAGTACACGTCATTTCATCTTTGGCCGCAGAAAGACTTAGGAAGACCTCTAAAAAAAATATATGTATGAAATCGTGCGTAAATTAAGTGAATATGAAGTGTTAAGCAACAGCAAATAACCAAATGCACCGCTATGATCTTATGATAAGTAATTTTCGGGTATTTAACTTCATTTTATCCCGTGATAAATCAGATCCGAAATTCAAAATAAAATTAACTCGGGATCCCTCCAAGTAAGCCGTTAATTCACAAAGCGAAAAACAATGTCTTTATATATATTTATATATATTGTTTGTTGAGATTTTCAGAATTACCCCCATTTATGAAAAAATTTGATTTCCCATCAAAATATTTACAGTTGGCACTTTCGAAGTAATTCTGCTGTTCTAATTGAAGGCTTTTGTCTTCCTGGTTTAAAACATTAAATGTATTTCGTTTAAAAACAAAAAAATAAATTTCACCAAAAATATATGGATACCTTATTGTAAAGATTCGTTTTCGTTCAGCTCCGGCTCTCTAATTCCCTACTAATGCATTTTGGATAAGATCTGTGGTGAAATAAATGGCGGACGATACAACGCTGGCGGAGGAAATCTTAAAAGAGGAGGAACAAAGAAAAGGTAAGGGGACCGACAGCGTTATTCAGTCTTCCAGAGCTTCTCATCGGAATGCGACTCGGTCTAACTCGCAAAGCATTCCTCGGGAAGTGCTCCAATCAGTCCTCAGGGTACCCAACGGAGTGACTTGAATCTGTAACCGCGAATACCACTCCGGTATCCACCCAGAACGGCTCTCACGCCGTTTTTCCCTATTTCCACTCAGAATGCTCAATGCCCCATTCCCACTAAAGGAGAATCTGAGAGGTTATCGCAGAGTGCGTCCGCAAGCGTAATACGGGCAGCGTCTTCGAACGAAAATCCGAGCGTGCAAGAAAATGCAAAACAAAATGCAATACAAAACGAGTATAAAAGTACTACTTCGCAAACCGACAGAAAGCCCATACGTAAGCATGCCCAATGGGAAGACGCAATGTCAAAAGCGCAAGCGGAAGACAATTCGGAAAAACCGAAAACTCGAAGGGAGGACAAAAAAAGGGATGGATATAGACTCCAGCAATCTGAAAGCGGTAAGATCGCTTGAAAATCCAGAAGCTTAATATAGGTTTATTAATGTCAGCTTTATTTAAAAAAGGAAAAAAAAATTCAGAGATCTCGCTGAGGAAGCACCGATTAATAATTATTTAAACCGTTCTTCAGATCATGAGGCTCCCCATCACGGGTGCAACCGCCTTTTCGAAAGGAGTCCTTTCGCCCATGATCCGCCTTATCCGGAGGAAAGAAGGCAGCGTATCAGTCAACCCCGAACACTAAAAGACTACATCGTCAATCTGCGGGAGGACTTAGCCGACTTTCAAGAGTCCCGTGGGTTGCCGAGGACGAGAGACTACAGCTTTCTATCTTTGGGTGTGGCTCTAACTCAGGAAACGGGTCGTGCCTTCTACTCCATATTTTTGCTGTTTACAGAATTGGTCCCTCTCGTATCCATAGTATCACTCATACTGAGATTTTCGCTGGATAAGGTAACTGAGACTTTACTCTCTCTCTCTCTCCTTCTTTTTTTATTATCACAAAAACACACGAAAAGATTTATGGAATTTGTCTCCGTCATTTTCTGTTTGTCCAGCGTAAATTTAAAAAAAAAAAAAAAAAGGTTGGGGGGATGCTCAAAATGACAAGATGTGCGGGGTTAGCTTTGACGTTCCCCACGGAAAATTTAAAAAATGAATGTAGGAATCGTAGAGAAAATGCAAAACAAAAATTACCCCGAATGTTGTGCTAGAGAATAACATAAATCATTTCAATTTGAAATATTTTAGTTTACCATGCAGCCACGAGACATTGGAAACGATCAAAGGAGTTATCTGGCAGGAAAAGCAGCAGACCATTCAGATCGTGCTGGCATCGAAAGTGATGCTTCAGAGTTTACTGAACCGTGTACAGGCAATGCCTTGGAATGTGATTTCCATTCAACCGTTCAAAATCCTCCATCCGAGTGATTAGGCTTTTCGGCAATCGCCCTGGTGACTTTTCACTGTTGGCTGACCGCCGAAGAGACATCTTCCCTATAATCCTGCTGCTGTCGTTTCATTTCATTTCGCCTAGATTGCTTTAGCGTTTCCTTCCTGTTCCGTTGACAAAATCGGTCTCCCATTCCGTCAATCTTCATGAATTTGTTAACGAACAGTACTGCGACATAACAATTCGCTTTTTCTCGTCTAAAAGCTCCGGGCTTTCGCACAAGCTCCGCTTATAATCTGGTCCCTAAATATGTATAACATAGTCACAATTTATTATTGCCTTTATTTTATTATTATTAATGTCACATATTTCTTTCTTACATTTTTCTAATGTTAAATCGAATGCGCAACCTTTTATCTCACTTTTTCTCTTTTTGATGCAGATCATTGACATATTGGAAACGGATGGAGCTTTTCCCCGTTTTAAGAAATCATTAGTATTTGCATCTGAAATATTAATTATAATGATACCTTTGTGGATACTCATCACAACGATCATAATACCATTGCTGTATCTCGTTTTTTCCATGCTCAAGAGACTACTTCGTATAACAGGTATATATTCCATAAATAGGCTATAATGTAAAAATGTAAATCCTTCGACGTATCATGAACTGAAATGATGGAATTATTTTAAATGAAATTTAATTTCTTTTCCCATTTTAAAACGCTGAAGGTCGAAAAAAGGGAAAATTGAAGCAGACTTCTCGATCAACTACAGTCAAGGCAAAAGGATGAGAAAAAAATTTTAAATTTTAATATGCAAATAAAATTATTTTGTTTTTTTTCGCCGAAAATTATAAATATCAGATCTTACTTTGGAATATATATATAAATATCCTACAATCATATACTGAAATATAGTTATTTATTTATCTAGTAATTTCCTACCAATCTAAACGTGCATGTAATAGATAATCGTCGAATCCTTTGGAAACAAGATTCTAGCATACAATATATTCTAAGAATTTATGGCTTTATGCTCTTCAGCATAAATGTCTTCTATAATTAAGGAAACAGTTAAAAAAAAAAGTGGAATCTAATAAACCCAGCTTGAGTTTATTTTTATTTAAAAGATTTTGAAGACTGGAAAATAACCAAATGAAATTAGTAATCGATAATAAGCTCAGATTAGGTTAAACAATAAGTGAAAATTTATTACTAACGGAAAGTTTTTCATTTCACATCCATTATCATGTATATTTTGATTCTAGAAAAGAATATATTTTCTCTTTCTCCTAGAAAATTATGAATATTGAAATCAGCTGTACACATTCTAAAATAGTAAATAAATAAGTAATAAATTTAACTTCCCCATTAATAAATGAGTTAATGAATATTCATTAACCCGTATGGATGAATATTATCGTACAAAAAACACTATAAAAATTCATTGAAATCAAATCGGTGGATTGATGAATACCTATTTGATGTGTTATGCAAATAGCATGTGGCTGCTGATCAGTAAAATAAAAAAAAAAAATTAAAATGAACAATTTAACTAGGTGAATACACTCTTTTTAAATCCAAGAGCTGATAAACTACATATATATAAGAGCAAAACAATATTCCATTTTGATTTTTTAAATTTTTTTAAAACTAATCACATATTTCGGGTTATGAAGATAATAGATAGAATTGTTTCTTAAATGCTAATGATGTACCATGGAAAACTATCTGAATTTTACTGATTATAGCAAGCTTTTTGTTTCCATCTCTCTTAATAGAAGCAAACATATTTGGAAAATAATCCCTCTTGAGAAACTTATAGATTTGGGCTCACCGGTATAAAATATGCAAAATAATGCGATGTATATGGATTTAAAGAGGAGATATTATTGTTTACTTAATTTCACTAAATGTAATAATTTTACCGCTCTTTAACTTGTTTGCATGGGTCAAGGGTTATCTATTTCATTAGTACAGTGACCCAAAGATTGCTTAAAATGGAACAAGAAGGTCATAAACTTAATGTCATAGTACGCGACGTTTAATTTTTCATAAAAAATTTCCTGTAAAGTAATAAAATAAAAAAATCTAATGCCATATTGGCGTACATTTAAAAAAGTAAATTGAATTTATCATTTTATGAGTACCGAAGACAAAAGGAAAAAAAAAATCAGGTTGTTTCGAAGATATTAATAAAAGGAATATAAGCAAGATTATATTGTCTATCTGAACAATTTGATAATTTTTAAATATTAAAAATTTTTTTTTAATTGACATGAACTTATTATAGAAAAATAACGTTGTAAATTGGGGACGAATACTTCAAAAAAAAGAAATTTTTTACTTTTCTGCACGTACGAATGATGTCGAACTGCAGAAAGGCAAGAGATTAAATGAGGGCTTATGCGAGTATCAAATTTTCCGATTTTCTTGTCCCATAAATTTTCCAAAACACTCAAAACAGTTATGTGTGAAGTGTTTTGAAGTTAACAGGCAGTATGAATCGAGTGATTTATTATTTTGCCCGAGACCTTCATAAATATCATTTAAAGTGCAATTTATTTAAGCTACAGATTAACCATTTAAATTAATTGTCCGAACAAATCAATGAAGAGTTAAATGCAGAATCAAATGGCTCGTGGCAAATGGTTCATAGCGGTTTTTGATAGCGAACCATGTAAATCCGACAGGTCATTAAACTGATACCGTCTGAAACCACGTTTTTTTTCCTCAGCAATTACACAAATTTTTCATGTGCCAGCAATATTGATTCATATGGAAATATCTTAAGAATCATGTAATGAAGGGTTGTTCCTGATGAACGTTCCACATAATCTTATGCCAAAAGCCCCCTTTAAAAGGAGAATCTCTGTCATAGATATAACAGGCTCAATTTTTTGACGGAATTTTAATGGACCTCTGCTCGATCGTCACGACAGCAAAGCAATATCGAGCTGCTCGAACAGTCGAAAATCACAGAATATCCCGAAATTAAATTTGAGATTAAACAATGAATGCATCGCATAATATCCACACTAGGTTATTGTACAGATAAATTTTACTGTCCTTTAATTGTCTGAAAACGGCTTTAAATCAAATTCCAGCCGCATTCATAATTTCATTTACGGCAAAATAAGCTCGTTATTTTTGTCAGCAGTTGACTGAATAAATATGTAAAAAATGCAATTTAAATGAACACAGAAAGCAAAAAAGTATCCCCGCAGTGTAAAAATATCTTTAGGTCATTCTGGTAACCAAGACAGATTTTTCCATTTGCCCAGTACGTAACGTTGGTTACATAATAAAGAAGATCCCAAGTGGTTTTCGCATTAACTTTTTGACGATGACCTGATGCTGTTGATGACAGAACCAGCCGGCAATTGCCACTGGCGGTAGAGATTAAAGCAAGCATTCTTTTTTACTCAAAAAAAAATGATAATAATAAAAAGCCTAATTCAATATTATTCAATTTATCTTTTGAAGCCCCAAAAATATTTTTGGAGAAAACTTTTTGTGAGCAGCTCAAGATCCTGCAGAAATTATGAATAGAAATGTTAAAAAATTATAAAATTCATTTTGCATTAAAGACTAGACTATTGGGCTAAGTTTCGGTTTTCAGGAGAATAAAAAGAAATTTAATTTATTTAATATAAAAAATAAATATAAAAATATAATATAATAAAAAAGAATAAAAAGAATTTAAATTTTAATTTAAAATGCTTAAATATTATCGAAAGCTCCTGGAAATCGTTAAGCTTTGATTTACCCTTACATACATAATAAATATTCATTATTATTTGAATATAAACGTAGGGAAAAAAAATTAATGTATAATAATTTAACAGGTAAGCCAAATATTAGAAATCTATTAGAAAATGTGTTAGCCGTCTAGAAAAAATAAGGTATATGTTATAAATGAAGTATTCTCTTTAAAAAAATGTTCATGTTTATCTTTTATACATCATGTGTATATATATATATATAAGGGTGTGTCATCATGAAATATTCAGAAAATAATGTTTGACCGCAATGAAAAACGATTCATTCGGGTTAATATTCATTTAACATCTATTTCAATTTAGTACAGTTTGCATTGGACAAAAAACAAGATGTTAATCATTTGAGGATCTGCCCTTATTTTTCGCTATTGATTCCACTTTTTCCATCAATAAATGGTATGTGCCATTTGTCCGTTGTTTCTCCTCTATGGAAGATGACCCAAAAGGGCGCAGGCTGCTACGGCTGCTAAAGAAAGCTTCGCGCATTTTCTTCGGAGTATATTGAACAAAGTGAAACATCTCCGGGAGGTGAAATGTCAACTGGTGAAGGCTGATATTCAATAAAACAAAAAATAAATAAAAAAACAGACCATGTCATTGACGTTAAGCGTATGCGTAACCGAGTTATTGGTCAAATTTTTTCGTTTAAGTACAATACATTCAAATGGCGCATAAGCTTTCAATGCGGAGGAGGAGTTTCTGCTTTTAAATAAGACATTGATCATTTTAATGTGTTGATATTAATTGCGGAAGCGTTGTTAATTATATAGGCTCTGATTTTGGGAGGAAGCTTTTCAAAAGGAATGGCAAAACAAGAGAAATAGCTCAGAAAGTAGTTGAGTTCACTCGAGGCGCGCGAAAATATGGACCGTAAAATAATTATGAGCTGTTAGCGGTGGACTTCGTGCTTTTCTTCTGTTATAATGTGGTCAGCACGGTACCTAGGGAAGAATCCAAAAGCAGCGATATTGTTCTTTCTTGTTGTATTGCTGGTAAGTTTCAAATAAATTTCGGAAAAGGACGAATAAATTACATACCGGATGAAACTGTGAAAGGACGAAAGAAAATAAATAAAAATTGCTTTTTGTAATTTTTCGCGATTTTTGATCATGGATGAAATTATAATCGGCTATATATGAACTAATTCTAGTTATGCAATGACGTAAATTGTCAAGAAAAAAAATCGAAGAAAAAAGTCCATCCGTCGAAGCTTCATTTGTTGAAGCCTCAGGCACAGCAACCACCCAGAGGGGGAGGTTTCTCTAACTACGAAGAATACGACTATGGACCTGATTATTACGACGAATACGAAGATAACAAAACAGGTAAAGCGATCGCATTAACCATTACAGCACGTTATCCATTTAATAATGTAAGACACTGAGACATAAAAATTTTTCAAATTCGTTCGCCTAAATTGTGTCCTGTCATTTTCCAGACTTAAATGATCTTAAACGTGACATTTATTAATATGAAATTTTATCTACATTTAAAGATACAGCTGCGCCAACCATTCCTCCTGGACCACAATTGGTAAATCTGTTTAACGACTCAGCAACTCCGCAAGGAATACCTACAAGTACTCCACAACCTCCATCAGAGATTCCGGACAAGCAATGCATAGATGATGGTGAAATTCGTTTCCATACTGAAGTGTGGAAAACTGATGACTGCACTTCCTGCAAATGTGACAATGGCTTGGTAAGTCGTTGGAAACCTAAAAGATGTAATTATCGGCGCATAAGCTGAAACTTAATCTACCGCGTTCCAATTTGCAGATTGTATGTACAAAAGATGCAGACTGTATTAATAAGAATAAATGCGAGGGAGTTATCTGTCCCGATGTTCCCTGCACTGGAACCAAATATCTTCCCTATGGAGAATGCTGTCCCGTATGCCGACCTTCTGAAACTACTAGTTTCACAAGCAACAGCCAGGGTCTGCCTTATGAAGGAGGCGATGTAAGGGACGTCACTGCTTATGCAGGTCCAAGGGTTTGTATTTTTGATTATTGCAAATTTCCATATAGTATATATTAAAATTCAAGTCATTGACTTGAAAAAATTATCTTTAGAATTTGCCAAATTCTTATGTCATTTTTGAAAAATTCGTCTGCAGGGTGAAGTTGGACCTCCGGGAGAAGCCGGAAGACCTGGTGCTGCAGGAATGCCGGGCGCACCAGGTTCACCTGGTGTCCCTGGAGTACCAGGACCCCCTGGTCCCGCTCCAGATGTAAGTTAAGATTTAATTTTGTCGCCCTTTATTTTTGCATGAGTACAAAAATATATTAACACGTCTCTTTATAAAAGTTTTCCAGCTATTATGCTCAATTAGCTCTTTCGCAAAGTGGAGGAGATAAAGGCCCAACTGACATGCTCGGTCGACTTCCCAACTTCCAAGAACCATTTTCCTATTTACAATCACAAGTAGGTCCTCCTGGGCCGCGAGGACCACCGGGACCACCTGGCCCTGCAGGACCGCAAGGATTTCAAGGTGTGCGAGGAGAACCGAGTGAACCCGGTCCGCCCGGACCTCCCGGTCCTCCAGGACCAAGAGGTTTGCCTGGGCTTCCTGGCAAAGATGTGAGTTTTATCATTATAAGAACTTTCATTTTTTAGGTATAAAGTTTTTAGTTCTGATGTTATTAAAATATTTAGGGATCCCCTGGAGAAGATGGTGAACCTGGTTCCCCCGGAGCGTCAGGTCCGCAAGGACAAAGAGGACTTCCGGGAATGCCTGGTTTGCCGGGTATGAAGGGGCACAGAGGTTTTCCTGGTTTGGATGGTGCAAAAGGAGAACAAGGAGCTGCAGGTGAAAAGGGAGCTCAAGGAAGTGTTGGACCTATTGGACCAGTTGGACCCATGGTAAAAAGAAATTTTAATGTCAGTATATAATTTAAAAATAATTATTTATTGTAGAGTTACCTGTTTTAATTCCAGGGGCCAGCTGGACCGAGGGGAGAAAGAGGACGAGAAGGACCGCCCGGACCACCTGGCTTAAGGGGCATCGATGGGATAGCTGGTCCCCCAGGCCAACCTGGAGCCATCGGAAAGCCCGGTGCTCCCGGTTTCCCCGGTAATCCTGGTAATAAAGGAGATCAGGGTGCTCCAGGACCAAAAGGCTCCCAAGGACTGCAAGGGCCCCGCGGAGAATCAGGAAGGCCAGGTAAATAATAATCCAGTGAGAAACAGCATTTCATTAAGCAACAGCAAAAATTAAAACTGATTTTATATAAATCTTAATCAAATTGTCTTAAAAACAACGTGAACGAGTGAAAACTCTTTCTCTGAGAGTACCATTAAAAAAATATTTTTTTTAAAATTTGGATCTATTTTTTACGTTATTTTAAATGAACAGAAAACGCAAAAGTAACAATTTAGTCAGTCTTATTTAATAAAATCAAATCTGTCTTAAGATTTTACTATTTGCTTATTAGCAATCTTTATTTTTCAGGACAGCCAGGGGATAATGGTCAACCAGGTCCACCAGGCAAGGATGGCGCTTCTGGTGAAAAGGGAAGTCCAGGCGCAACTGGCAATCCTGGAGCCCCAGGTTTTCCGGGTGCACGTGGTGCTCCAGGATTATCAGGAAGTCCTGGACAACCTGGAGTAAAGGGAGCACCAGTTAGTAGTAGTTCTAAAATTTGGCAATTTTAATTTTTTCTAAAATATCCTTGGTTGAAATATTGTTCTTGAAAAATTGTTCTTAAAGACAGACAATTGCTTCTGTTTTAGGGAATGCCCGGAGAAAGAGGATTAAAAGGAGAACAAGGCATGAAAGGTGAAACCGGAGCTCCAGGTCCCCGAGGTATCCCCGGCAATATAGGATCGGAAGGTAAAAGAGGTAAGAGAGGTTTAAGAGGACCCACTGGAGTAGCAGGACCTCAGGGAGAAAGGGGATTACCTGGAACTCGTGGTCTGCCTGGACCGGATGGTGCTCCCGGACCTAAAGGTTAGTACCTTTATCATCTGAGAAAAATGTAATCAATAATAATACGTTTAAAATGATGTAATACACTCATGTAATATTAGAGAATTACCTCTATTTATAGAAAATATTGATCCTTTTTTATAGGAAAAAGAAATTTTACAAATTCTATTAAATAAATTTTTTTTTTATTAGGACAAGCCGGAGATAGGGGACCTCCTGGTCCACCAGGAGTGAAAGGATCAACTGGAGATGCTGGTCGACCAGGATCTCCGGGCCTTCAGGGTCTTCGAGGTCTTGCTGGTAGACCGGGCCCAGTAGGTAAACCCGGACCACCAGGAGATCGAGGTATTGAAGGAGCCGACGGTAAACCGGGCGAACAAGGACCCCAGGGTATTCAAGGATTGCCTGGACCCATCGGTCTACCCGGAGAAAAGGGACCACCGGTAAGTTTTAAAAAAATTATCGACTAATATTAAAAAGTTATTTAAACTGAAATAGTTTGATAATTACGAACAATGTGGCATTTCAGGGAGAACCAGGTAAAGACGGAGAGCCAGGCCCACAAGGGCCAACAGGTCCGAGAGGCGATGCAGGAAAAGATGGTACACCAGGTTTGCAAGGGCCCCCAGGACCAGTTGGAGCTCCCGGTGAGAGAGGTGCGACTGGTCCTCCCGGTCCAACTGGTTTCCAAGTAAGGGTTGAATAAAAAAACGTCATATATTAAGGCTGAAATATTTCGGATAAGAGAAATAAGATTTTTTTGCTCATTTAAGGGACTACCAGGAGCGCCAGGAAGCCCTGGAACAGCAGGTAAGGATGGAGAACCTGGTCTTCAGGGGCCACCTGGACTACCAGGAGTTGCTGGTAATAGAGGAGAAAGAGGATTTCCTGGAGAGCGGGGACCTATTGGCCCTTCTGGAAGCCCCGGTCCTCGTGGTGAAACAGGAGCTCAAGGTGTGGACGGACTTCCTGGTCCGCCCGGAGAAAGGGGAATGAAAGGACACGTAGGACCTCCTGGATTAGTGGTGAGCATTGATGTTTCGTTTTTGTGAATCTATTGGAAAATTGGAAAAAAATACTTAAAACAATAACTTTTTGATAAAGGGACTTCCAGGAGCAAGAGGACTGCCAGGACTACCAGGAGAAAAGGGAGAACGGGGTTCGACTGGACCAACTGGTCCTGAAGGACCGACAGGTCGTCAGGGTGAACGTGGACCGCAAGGTCCGATGGGTCCTGTAGGGCCTCCGGGAGAACCTTCTGAGAGGGGTGATCCTGGCCCTCCAGGACCTCCTGGAGAAACTGGAGCAGCCGGAAGCCCAGGAGAGAGAGGACCCGTTGGTCCCCAGGGTCCTCAAGGTTTCCCTGGCATTCAAGGACAAGCTGGCACTCCAGGTAAAATATTTATTTCATAAATATACTTTTTTCAAATAATGTAATATTCATTATCAAATAAAAAAATAACTTCGTGCAATTTTGTTCCTCAGTTACTTAGTTGATGAATTTTTCAGGATCAAAGGGCGAAAGAGGACTTCCAGGCTCTAAAGGAGATCAAGGAAATCCTGGATTAGCTGGAAAACCCGGTGAACCTGGAGCTCCCGGTTTGACTGGTTTACCAGGACCAAAAGGAACAAGAGGAGAACCTGGTCCCAGAGGAGAAGCCGGACTTATGGGTCCTTTGGGTAGACCAGGCGAACCAGGCGCAGCAGTATGTTTTGAGAAAATACATAATATCTATACTAGCTTCATATCACGACTGGGCTATTTTTACCTTATCATAAATACCAATTATTCAATTTTATAATATCGTATATATTTTATTCAATACATTAATAACATATACATCATTGGATTTGATTTTCTTGAGAACTTGATATCATTATGAAATTTACAAAAGATAGTTAAAGATTGAAATTTATCTTTTAGGGGCAAACAGGAGCTCCTGGGCCTGCGGGACCTCCCGGAATGCCCGGAGCGAAAGGTTCGACTGGTGATAGTGGCAGACCGGGAGCGCCAGGACCCCAAGGCCATCCCGGTGCACCTGGATTAGAAGGAGCAAAAGGAGATCAGGGATCAAGTGGTAGCCCAGGATTGCCGGGCCCTCCTGGTCCACAGGGACCGAGTGGTGATAGAGGATTGCCGGGTTTGCCAGGAGCTGCGGGACAGCCTGGAGCCAGAGGTGTGAGAGGAGCTCCAGTGAGTAAATCTGATTTTTCAATTTTCTTTAAAATCGTTTTAACAATTATTATAACAACTAAAATAAATTCAAACATAAAAACTCATTTAAACATTTAATTACCAACTAAACATAAATTATTTGTGAAGGGTGAAACCGGACTACCAGGAAAACCAGGAGGGGAAGGACCACCGGGTCCTCAGGGTTTGTCTGGTCCACCGGGGCCCCCAGGTCCACCTGGAGAGCAAGGAATTGAGGGACATGCTGGAAAACCAGGACCACCTGGTATTGCAGGAAGACCTGGAGACAAAGGACCAATCGGTCCATCCGGCCCTCTAGGACCCCCCGGACCTCCTGGTCCACAGGTAATTAAATAAATTTTTTTTGCGCTTACGAATTGGGCCTTATGAATTATAAATTTTTCATTTCACCAAAATCTTACATGCCCATCTAATGTGATACAAACAAAAGCTTTCAGTGAAATAATTCATTATTTATTTACTACATTTTAAAAACTTCATTCTATTTGCAAGGGTTCACCTGGTTTAGTTGGAGCTCCAGGTGCTACGGGTGAAAGAGGTTTAAGAGGAGAAACAGGTCCTCAAGGTGTCGAAGGTCCTGTTGGACCACGAGGAGCTCCAGGAGCTCCTGGAGATCAAGGAGCTAAAGGCGATCAAGGATCAGAAGGACCTAAAGGTGCTAAAGGACATCGTGGATTAATTGGTTTGCAAGGTCTTCCTGGTATACAAGGTCCTATGGGAGATAAAGGATTGCCCGGACCTCCAGGACCACCAGGCAAAGATGGTGAACCGGGACCGAAAGGCAAGTTCTGATATCTTTTTATTAATATTTGAAAACAGTAAATAATCCAAGACTCCAAAAGTAACCGTTAAAACATCGAATAGGTCCACCGGGAAGGGAAGGATCCATGGGTCCTATGGGTCTTCAAGGGCCTCCTGGAGTCAGAGGATCACCCGGTGACGAAGGAAAGCCCGGACCCCCAGGTCAACCCGGTCCACCAGGTCCTCCGGGTCCTCCGGGAGATTCTTTGGGATACGATGCCGCCACTCTGGCAGCATTAATGGGAAGTTCCTCTACGCAAGTCAAAGTAAGAACCCACATTCATCCAAGATTTTGTTCCGATTCCAGGACTCCAATGAAATTATTCTTTTTCTTAGGGTCCCGACCCACTAAGCGGTGATGAACCGGCTCGCATCTTCGGTAGGGAAATTACAGAAGAAGAAAGAAGAAATCTTGTTCTACAGGCTTACGAACATTTGAAGGCAACCTTCGACAGATTCAAAAAACCCGATGGTAAAAAGAATTTTCCCGGCAAAACTTGCAGGGACATTGTAGCTGCTTATCCTGAATCGGGATCAGGTAATGCGATGAAATGAAGGCACTCGAGCCTTCAAATAAAGTAATGAAAACATCAATCTTATTTATACACTTTTTTGCCGCGTTCATTTCATACAAAAGGCATTTCAAGCGATTTCTTTTTCGTTCATCAACAGGAGAATACTGGGTGGATCCTAACGAAGGCGACATCAGGGATGCTATTTTAGTGCATTGCGATATGGAACGAAAAGCAACTTGTGTGCTGCCTAGTCCAAGCAAATCTGATGAAATTTCCTACATCGGTGATAAATCAGAAGTGTGGCTGGGCGATCTTCCCGGCGGCATAAAGGTTTGTTAAAGTTTCGCGTTTAGAATAATGAACCGGTGTTATGTACACACTTGCGTCTTTACTGACATTTCCCGACATTTTAACAGATAAGCTACAAGGCGGACAGCAATCAAATCGGATTCCTTCAATTACTTTCAACCAGCGCCACACAAAATGTTACCTACCACTGCAAGAACTCGGTGGCGTACTTCGACTCGACACTAAGAAGCTATCGCAAAGGACTGAAATTGCTTGGATGGAGCGACGCCGAGATTCTGGCAAAGTCAAACAACAACAGATTCCAGTATGAAGCCAAAGACGATGAGTGCAGGGTAAGTGTTCCAGATCGTTGAAATTCTACAACCTGCTACAGTAATCGGTGTGTTTAACAATTCGCATATTTTTTTTACAGTATAAGAAATCAGAATGGGCTCAGACCATCATAAGCTACACTACAGACAAAGCCATTCGACTGCCAATCACCGACATCGCCATCCGCGATGTCGGCACAAAGGATCAAGCATTCTGGGTCGAAATTGGACCTGTTTGTTTTATCCACAACTGAATTGACTACGTGAACTGAATTTGTAGGTGTTTTGGATAATTTGACGAAATCTTATAGTCAACCGTTTTTATGTGTTCTAAATCGTGATCTTAATTATTTTTAAAAATCTCAAAATCAAAAAATATTAATTTTCAACTATAAAAGAATTATTTTTTAATGCATAAAATATCCTATTGATACCTACAGAAAGTTTTCCTAAACTTTAAATTATGGGTAAAACTGCCCCATTTCAAAAGCATTCTAAAGGTTATATTGATTTTTTTTTCGATAATTTTTCCTTATTTAGGTGTCTGGAAAGATGAACAAGAATTATTTATTGAACCTTTTTGCTCTGTACTCCCTATATATGCCAACGCAAGATGTTTTTTGACTCTTGTTTCAAGTTTCCTTCGAGGGACTTGAACAAACTGATTTGATTCGAATCTGAAAATCTTAATTAAATATTAGGTTTTTAAGATTTTTTTTTTTTAAACAATGCATACAATGGTATGAAATTATATTTCATGCAAACTTTTTTATCTGCTTTTCCACATTCTCATAATAACGAATGTCTTAAGCTAAACTAGATTTAATTGACTTTCCAGTTGCGGCTGAATCTGTTGATTCAAATTGTTCTCTATAGAACTGCGGGAAATTAGTTCCCCATGATGTTCAAAAAGCTTGCAGGTTTCCAATATGCCCGCAGCCTGTTCGACAGCCTCGCATAAATGGTGAAAAATCTGCAACAGAGAACAAATCACATGAATTTCCATTATTTTCCTTATATGTCAGGCAATGTACTAAATTTTGGGTGGGATTTGCAGGATATAATGCCGTTTCTTGTTGCATGGTAATAATATTAATTTTCGAGAGACTAATTTAGGTGCAGCATCTCAAGGAAATTCCTCTCGGTTCTTTCGGCTGAAGAATCGAAGAGCATTCATATATGAAAAAGACAAAATTTATTGTTATAATAATTTCGACCGTGACAACGAAAGTGTCTGATTCGACACTGAATAAATGGACAACTTTATCTCGTTTTTAAATATAATTACCATAGTGTAGAGGGCATGTTTGTAATAAACTCTCTCGTTGGAGTCGGTTCCATCTAAAATCATTTCCTCAGTGCTGAATTTGTCCTCTAATTTGATTTCATCATCGATATCAATCGATATGTTTGACGATACCTGACTTCTTTCTCTAAAATTACAAAAATTATGCCATCGAATCATAATAAAATCTAATCAGATAAAAAATTTTCGCAACACGTTTAATATGCCTACGATTTTTCTATGTCCGTTGCTATAAAATTCTTCTTTTCAAACAGTGCAAAATTAGTTTCAAGACGCTGAGCATCGTCTTCCATCATATCAATTATCCTGCACAATGCGTTATATAACATCTTATGTTTCTTATTAACTCTGCACCATTCGTAACCCGGCCTTAACAATAATCTGGTTAGCTCCATTACCCTGCACAGCATTGAATATTGAGTTTTTTCCTTAACGTACAAACGGATCAGCTCCTCCAACGTTGACAAACTAAAATCCCATTCCTGGGGTGGATCTAAGGGAATCTAAAATAGAAGTTCTCAATCGCAGTGAATATCCAGCGGCATCAAATGAAAGAACGTTATTGATTTTCGTGAATATTTCGATACCTGTGAGAAAATATCTTTCAGTTCCATTACCATGTCGTAACGGTAATGACAAAATGGATTCTGAAATTCGAAGAGTTCCTCCTCCATGAACAACGAAGGATATTCAATATCATCGGGCACCTCAGGCCTTATTCTTTCCATGATTTCTTCCATTATTTTCTGCACGATTGTCTCTTTCACCAAGTTATCCAAATATGTTTCGATTTTCAATAAATCCGATATCAGAGTCGTCTCTTCTGCCACGGCAAATAATTTGACCGTCCCGTGTTTCGCGCACCGGAAAATGTTCGGGCTTAATCCCAGGCGCCAGGTTTCGGAATGGTATCCCGCGTTTTTCGCATAATGATAGAATTTTATTTCTGTTTTTTGACCGGGAAGGAATATACCTATCGGAACGAAATTTTTCAGGTTTCGAATAAGATTTCGAATGCCAAGTCATTTTTCAACGTTATTTCGATTCGGCGCGATCTTCACCGGGATTTTTATCAAAGAAGAAGAATTGCTGAAGACCGGAAGTCTTCTTAAAGGGGAACATCAGAAAATTTTTGTCCGGTTTCCAGGACTGCCACTCGTAACGAACTGCCAAGGATCCTTTGTTTTCCACGCATAAGACAGTCTCCGTTATAGAGTCGATTGGGGCTTTTTCAAAAGTCAAAAACCAGCTCATGCAAACTTCATCAGCACAATTTCTGTAAATCATTCATTCCTCAATCTCTTAAGCAACTACGAACAGGAACTGTCGCACATAATTCGAAAATTATAAATATTCAGAATTACAATATCCAAGATTATAAAGCTGTACACACTTTTAGCATCATTTGTGCCTGATTTTCGGAATTACCACCCTTATTAAAGATTACCTATCAAACACTTCACCATCCTCCATTTTCAGTTCAATTCCATTTATTTCCAAAATTGCCAAACTCTTTATGCCTTGACAGGAATCGAATTTTATTTCTTCATCATCGTCTTCACTTTCTGCGTCCAAATGATCACGGCTTTTGCTTTTACAAACAAATTCCTCTGGAGGAGTAATCTCAATTAAGGGCACTTCAACTAAAGGCTTTGTTTCTTTCTGCAATAAGAATTACCGTTGATAGTTCTTGTTTTCTTAGTTCTTGCTTGCTAGAGATCTCCTTTTACTCAAGTATGACCTGTAAGTCGACCTCAAACGATCTATAAGTGCGGCAAATATATTTCATAAGTGCAATGAAGCCTTTCGAACAATGACCGTCCACAGAGTGATGCCTTTAGTTTCTTTCCCAACCCAGTAAAAGGCTGGTAATTAACAAGCCCTTGATCGAAGGACTCAATATCTACTTATTTGATATTTAATGCTACTTATTGCAAAGCATTTTCCGTATTATATAGAGGAAAGCGGGTTCGGTTGAATGTTAGTGCTCGTAGTCAAATTACCTCAACTTTCGGCGTAATCTTTTTCCCGAGAACAATCAAATCTTTTTCATCAATTCTGTGTGATGCGATTTCCAGCAGTTCTCTTTTGTATTTTTCCCTTTTTTGTCTCCTGTAGTCGGAGTTCACCCAGTTGCTTTTTTTTTCGAAATTTTCACCGCTGTCGCAATATATATCCTTCTCCTGTTTGATGACATCCGGAATGCCTACAAATTCCAAAGGTGGCACTACGCCCTTTTCAAAAAGGGTTTCCGTCAGGTAATACGTGGATTGCATTCCTCTTTGAGGCAACTTTGCTTTTTCCTTCCATCTGAACGGGTTTCCGCGCCATTTGTCTGCGGGAGGGATTTGGGCATATGCGAGCATGTCTTTTTCTTCCTTTATCTGAAAATGAGCCATTAACGTCGTTTTGAACGGAACAAAACCCGGACCCGATGTGTTTCCAGGGGGAAAAAAAAAAAATAAAATTAAAAAAGAAAAAGAGCAAAGTGACTCGCTTGTCTTAAATTTTCGCCGGAGTTCATCGCCAACTTGCATTTACTCTTTTTCAGCTTTTCCGAAAAAAACTGGTTCTGTCGCTTCCTAATTTTCATCCATTTTTCCCAATTTTTAAGAGCTTTGCTCTCCTCGGTCTTCGTCTCGTAAAGCTCCACGGGCTGAAAACGAGAAAGAAAATTTTCTTGTCGGGATTTCAAAACCGTCAGCGATTTATGTCCCCCCCCCCTCACCAAAAAGAAAAATTTTTCATAAAATATTTTATCCGCAGTAGTTAGAAATGAAGGAAAATTTTGCTTAATGGTTCCTTGGTACACCGTCAGAGTTACTGATTTAACGATTTCAAAAACCAAGAAACTTCTCTTTACTAACGCGATAGATTGCATCGGAATTGGATACTTCAAATGAGGAAACATAGTGAGTGGGCCTCGTAACTTTCGAAGCCAAACTTCCACATTTTGCCTCCGATTGACCTGTGTTCTTAATCGGGGAGCCACAATTCTGGAAGTACATCGAAGATGAGATTGTTTTGCGAAGGATGGTGTCCCTCTTGCAATGGCTGGAAGATGATTCTTCAGATGAACTCTCTTTCAGTTTCAAACAGTGGTTCCTTTCCGTATGGTCCTCGCTTTTCCCGTGGCCCCTGTGAGAAGCTTCTGTTTCTTTAAATTTCTTCGATTCGTTTATGCTTGGAAGTCTTTTGCTGTCTTTTAAAAGGGCGCGCGAGGGTTTCATTTTCTTCCCTCTTTCGATTAAACTCCACAAAGTAGCGGGTATTTTATCATCATCATCATCATCTTTTTCCTTCTGAAATGTTCTAGACATGATTTAAACCCTTCAAAATCAAGGTGAGATTTAAATAAAAACATTTTATTCTGGTAAAATTTTCAGCCGCGTGCGGAAGGCTGTGGATCAGCAATAGTTCAGACAAATATTCGAAACTTTAAGAGTTGCTATCTACTGACAATAAAATAAAAATTTTTTTTTTTCCTTATCGATAAACATTATTCAAAACTCTGCTTCCTATACGGATTATTACGAAAGCGTGCCGGATTTGAAACTTGTGATCCATTATAAAATAAAATAATACGTTATTCAAAGTCATTTCCTTTTTGTGCTTTGCCTACTCCGAACCTCTTTCCCATATTGTTGAACGAGTATTATATGATTCGTGAATGTATTGCGCGAGAGTCTTTATGCAAAGGCCGAGACATGCATTTCTCCGCTGCTGAATGGAAGACAGATTTTGAGAATGTATCACTTTTCAGACGTTCAACACACTCTTTTTCACTTCTCCTTTTTGACTTTACTCGTGTGCGCTTTTACATATATGTCTCCTTTCGAAAGTGATATTTAAGTAACATATCTCCTAGAATCTTGAGGAATCATTCAGTAGAACTGGTTGATTAAAGTAAAGTCAATTCCGGAATCGACTGCGATTTCGTACCCAAAAGAATAAAAGAACAATTTTAGGTTGTTTGCATGGCTCTTTCAATGGGGTCCCTTTGTATTACATAAAAAATTGTAAAAACTAAAAATTGAGGGTGTACGTGATTTTAAACGTTAAATTTTAAGTAAACGTAATGACAGAGAAATGCCAAGATCAGTGAACGAAAAGGATAATGTTCATTTGGTTCAGGAACTCGCGGAAGTTGATGGACCTTTTGAATCTCCCATTAACTTGAATTTCAGGGATTTCATTAAACTCGAATTGCCTTCCTTAACATGGAACAATGCAGATGTGCCGCCAAAGAGAATGAAGATGACAAATACAGGACACACTGGTAAAAATGATCCGACAGCAAAGGTTATTTATAACCAAGCGATTGTTTACAAAGGCCAAATGGAGCAAGCATTCTCTCATTTTTTCCAGTGATTATCAACGGAAAATGGAAAAGCGAGAGGCCTTCTCTGAGCGGCGGTCCTTTAACCGGAAAATACCTTTTTTCACAAATTCATTTTCATTGGGGTCCAGATGACAGCAACGGAAGTGAACACCAAATTTCCGGAGAATCGTGAGTAAGAACGGGTCAATTTGACTGCTTTCGGAGGAGAATTTTCCACATTTTTCCCGATCGAAACGCTTTCTAGCTCCCGACGAATACCATAAGTCATCCTCCTTTTTCCTCCCACTTGAAAAGCAAAAGTTGACTTATAAACCTAAGTAGAAACCGAATCTAAAAAGCAGTTCACATATGTGGAATCTTCTACTGAGTAATATGAAATTTTATGACAGATTTCCTATGGAAATGCATGTTGCACATTTCAAATCGGAATATTTGACCCAAGAGGCTGCTTTGCGCGAAAAAGACGGAATAGTAGTTTTAGTCTATTTGTTTAAGGTAAGCCGTAAAACGTATTCTTCCTTCAAGTTATCTCTTAGCCTAACAACTGATTCGGAAAGATACCTCCGATCCTATATTTACATAAAAAATAAGGTATGCTTGAAGTTAAACTCTACCATCGTCAATCAATGGAAATGTATGAAACGATTCCAGATTCAGGATAAGCCCAACACAAGCCTAAAAAAGATCATAAGCTTCCTGCCGTGTATCAGACAACCGAATTCATGTCGTTTACTGGATTATTCATCGATACTCGCCATATGCAATCCTTTCACCGACGATTATTTCATGTACTGGGGCTCTGTTGTCACATCAACGTGCGCGCACATACTGCTATGGATCGTCTGTCGCGAACCTTTTGGGATTTCCAAGGAACAGGTACAGAAAACAGGATCTTTCATCATGTAAGATTTGCCTGCATACTGAACATTTCCATTATTCATTTTATTCCATGTCGAAAGTGCAGCGCAGATATTTTTCTCCCGGTTTTAACAGCGCGAAATAATAAATATTTTCAGCTGAATGAGTTTCGAAATTTATTAGATGCTTCGATGAGTCCCATAAGGCGCAACGGCAGAGATCTTCAGCCTCTTCACAAAAGGAATGTGTTCCACGTGAATCCTTCGAGGCACCTTGATGTGCCTTTGCTCCCTATTAAAAATATCTGGGGATGCTTTTGCTCCTCTCAGGCCAAAGCATGCGAATCCTCAAAGTCGGCCGGGGATGTAGTCTGTCATTGTGACAAAAGAACCCAAGCTCAAGAGGAATTAGAAGGTAGAGTGTAAGTGTTATTTATATTACATTGCATAGGGATCATTAAGTAAAACTGTAAGTTAATACGGGGTCAAAATCTTTTCGAAGAGTTCTGTAACACAGCGGAAGGGTTCCTGTGAGATTTTTTCGACCGTACATTATGCTACTTTATTTCACTCCTTCTTCGAGAAGGATATTAATAAGGTTGATCAGGCCGCAATTAACCTAAACTGTTATTTGAATGTTGTCAAGCGGTCAGTTACCAAATTTTTAGGTCGTTCCGTTTACTTTTAAAACATTTTTATCCAGATGAAACTATATATTCCTCACTTTTGGGGGTCACCGATTCTTTCACTTCAAAATCAGAAGCTGCTTAGGAAAAAATACCTAGAAAATCTGGGCTGGGGTGACGAAAATTCAATCCGTGGTAAATGACAAACACAGTGTTATCCTAAAAGCGAAAGGCATTTTATTTTTTCCAGTTAAGCAAGATTCGTGTTCCCGGCAGGACGCCGAAACAGCTAAAGGCAATGGCATCTTGAAGCAAACGGTTTACGTACAGCAAGCGACCGTTCACACTATACCGACATTGCCGATGAACTATCCCGAGGTGAGGGAAAGGAAGACAGGAAAATACCAAAATATTCCTTTCGAAAAAGTGAACGGCAGCAGGATCTCTCAAAGTTGCTGCTTTTTATCCCTGAAAGGAAACGAAAGAGGGAAGCGAAAGAGGATCAGAAGGAAAAGGAAAAGCAGATTTGATTCGATCGCAACGCTAAGCAATTTGATTTTCACTTTGGAAGCTCTCAAAAGCGAAACTTACAAGAAACTCCAGAAGATAGAAAGCATCAACGATAAGGCAAAGGAAATGAAATCTTCGTGCGAAAACCTAAAGGAGAGGCATTGGATGCATCGCGGGGAAGAGATCGTGCCGCAGCAAAGAATGTTTACCATCAAATCTTCGCAATGCTGCTTCAGTGAACTCAAGAAATTGACAAAGGACCACGACATCAACAGACTCGCGGAAAGGAAAACTTTCCTCGGTGCTGAAGAAGGAAAACCGCTGCTGTTTCGAATGGAGGAATCGGAATTCAGCAACTTCCTGAAATCAAACACTTTGATGGGCAAATCGAACCATCTCGGGAGCTTGGAGGTGGACAGCAGATCGTTCGAGCTCCCCAAAAAAGAGAGGCTTTCCAAAGATTTTCAGAAACTAATCCGGAATTTTTTCGAGGACATCAGGGAATCGGATGAAGCGGAAATGAACCTGAAGAAAAATCTTCAGGTTAAAAAGTTGGAAAAATACATAAAGCAAAAGTCAAATTCCGAGATGGAACTGAATAAATCGGCCTCCGGGGAATATACAGTGGCAAAGAAAATGATTAATTTAGATCCCATACGAAAAAAATTCTTCATGGAAGTAAAAGCAGACGAAAAATCTCGCGAATCCGAAAGGGTCAAAAGCAGGGACAAAAAGAAAGGTTTTTTCAAAATTTCCCTCAAAGCCTTCGAAGGGAAGGAAAACAAAAAGGAGAAAAAATCGCTCCTTAACTATTCGCCCATGGCTTGGTTGAACAAAAGGCTCAACTTGCTGAGCGACACCTCTCCCATCATATCTCTCCGCATGACGGACTTCGAACTGAAAAGCGGAAATATAACTAGTATCCTGAAGAAAAAGTCGGTGGAATCCATCGTGAGCATTAAAGCAAAGAATGTCGCTTCGAAGGAGCGCATTCGCACCGAAGTCGCGAATTTCATAAGTGAGAGCTACGTGAGCGAGTACAGCGACAAGCAGACGAAACTGTCCAAGAGAAACAGGACGAGAGCGACAGGATTCATCCACAGGGTGGAGACCAGTTCGGATGTTGCGAGAAGCGACCTTTCCTTCATGAGAGTGATAAAGGATTTCGATGCGAGCGATTTCTTCGTTCGCCTGGGAAAATCCGTCGACTTCTCGAGCGCGTGCTCAGCGGGCAGCGACGAAAACGGCACGACAATATTAAGAAGGGACCTGTGGAGGGGCGACATTCCGAGCATAGCCGAATTCCAAAAGCTCGAAAGCAAGAGAGGATCGTACAAAATGGAAAGCGCGGGCAAGAAGTCAAAGGATTTTCACCGCGTGAGAACTCTGAAGAATTACAGCGGAAGGATCTGTCCCATTACCGGCTCCGGCATCTTCATTTGCAACGAGGACAAAAAGAAGAAGAAGACGACCGTGGAGGTGAAAATGCGGAAGCCATCCGAAACGAGGGCGGTAAAATTTCGCGACGTGAGCGTCGATACGACGGAAGAAAAGCTCATCGAGAGACCGAAGAGGAAGAAACTGAAACTGGAGTGGAAGTGCAAGAACCTGGAAGTTCAGTCGAAACAGAGCTCCTCCGAAATACATACTATCAGCTACGTCGAAGCAAACTATCGCAACATGAGTTTTGCCGAAAGCGAATGCCAAGCCGACTTGAGCACACATCCTGCGGCAGCCTCCAACAGCACGGAGGACACGGTCAGCATCGATCCGACGGCGGAAGAGAGCGAGATTTCTCACAGTTATATGATGCCGAGTTACTTGAGCACCTCGATCGGTTCTCTGACCAGGGAGGAGAAAACTTCGCCGACAGATAACAATATTGATACCCATACCGCAAACGAAAACGAAGCCCTTGAAAAATTCTCCAGATTGTTGTCGGATAAGGATATTTTAATCAGCAAAAGCTGCGGAGAAGAGCGCGAAGAATTCGCGGCGAAGCCGGAACATAAATTCACCCACTGCGACATTAAATGCACCGAAATCACATCCGAGATCTCCATCGTACCTAAAAGAAGTTGGCAAGCCTCGTGCGAGCCGCTCAAAGATTTTTCGTTCGAAATAACGCAAACAGTGATAACCGACAACTCCGGAGGAAGGTTCTGGCTGCAAAATGAGCCGCAGTTCATAAGAATTGAGCCGCGCGCCTTGAGCGGGGACGACCGGCAGCAGTTCGTCCAGTCGGAGAACGTGATGGTGTTGCACGAGCCTGAAATTCCCAAATGGAACCGGGACGAGGAGCAAGAGTTGCGCTCCGTGGCCGTGCTGATTTGCGAAACGGAAGACTGCTCATCGCCCGTCAAACCTAACTACCTGTGCCAAAAGGACGAGTCCTACGTCTACCTGTCCAACCCGAATCTTGCCCAGAATCGTAACCTAATGGTGGACGATGCAGAAGCGGGATGCGACGCGAACGAGTCGTACACCCTGAAGGAACTCGATAAAACGATGCTCCGTAAAACCAGCGACGGATGTCCCGAGTCGCGGGAAAGCGAATCCGCGACTCGCAGCTTGCAAGCGGGTGCCGGAACCGCAAAATTCCACGACAGGACAACCGAGCCCGTTTCCGGGGGAAGTATCGCGAGCCTTACGTCGAGCGTCGTGAGAAAGCACGAAGGCAGCTCTAAAGTGACCGAGATTTCAAACTTGAGGATGAATTACTACCGCAAGCCGTTCTACGCCGAAACATTAAGTCCGCACAAGAATAGTGGACTCCTTAAAAGCAGGAAAAAGCGTCACCGGTCGAAGAAGAAAACCACGTCGCTTGTAAAGAGACGCCATCCGACGATTCGAAAGTTTAGGAAAATGAGTCCCATCAGCCTGGACTTCACGTATCTGCCGGAGGAAGAGCAGCTCAAAATAATATCTGCGAACATAGCGAAATTTGTCAGGGAGAAGCTGATGGATCGCAAGAAATTATTCAACTCCGAAAACGAATCCATTTTTTCCGACATCGAAGGCTGGCGAAATGCCGGAGATCAAGAAACGACGAATGCTAACGCCATCAAATTTAAAATCGGGGAAATCACGGAAGGAGATCGCGGCGGAGAAAAAGAACAAAACAGGGAGGTGAAGAATGCAAAAAAGGAAAGCAAATTGCCGAACGAAAAAGAGGAACGGGAACCGGAGCCGGAGGGCAAGTTCACCGTCGCGCAGAGGCAAAAGGCTGTGGACGCTGCGGGCGATGCAGAAAGAAAAGAGGATAAAAACGATCCGTCGAGACAGCAGCCCGACTTCATAAAGCTGAACAAAATAATGGCGGGAAAATATAAGCGCTTGCCCCCAAAAAAGAATGAGCAAAAATCAACGAGAAAGGAAATCCCGAAGGAAACGGCTAAAGACGCGAAAAAGGAAGAGGTCCCGAGGGCGATTCCCAAGCCGTTGCCGTTGGGCATGAAGAAGCAGCCCAACGCGAGCGGAAGCTCGCAGACAAAGGAAAGCAAAATGTCAGGCAAAACTTTCAGAGCACTCTCCGCGGACAAGGGTCGAAGATCCGGAATTCCGGTGCCTCGGGCGTCCAGGGAAACTTCCTCCCGTCAAAAACCTTCCGCTTCCAGTCCCGAGGCGAGCAGCCCCCCGGCAAAAATTTGCAGGCCAGTCTCTCCGAAGGAGAACTCCCTTTTAGCCGTTCAAAAGCAGGTCCGTCAGAAAAAGCGAATGATCCCAACTTACACTCTGACTTCATACCTGAACGCACCCAATGAAATATTTCAATACCAGCGAATAGAGCTCGATGTTCCCCGAAATGACATCACCGAAATTCTTACAGATGGAATCAATGGAAAAAAATTCGATCGCGAATCGAAAGCGAAGGATCCCCTTTTGAAGAGGAACCTGGATTGCCTCATAACCTTACGGCACCGCATAAACCACGAAATTCCGGCTGACGCCGAAAACTCGATGCAATACGTGCAGACGCTGTTGAGCCACGACTGCGGCGGCAGCGCCATCGTCGAGAAAGCTCCCGCGAAAAGCTCCCTGGACCTGCTCGACAGCGGAAGAATTTTCTATCTGGAAATGAACGAACGACGCGACCGTTCCAACCGGAAGCCAGAATTCTCCGGAGAATCCGAGTTTCGTCGAATCCGCCGGAAGGGAGCCCCCCGGGAGAAGAGCGGGACCGGTTCGGAGCCGGACGACGACGAGTCCGGCGGTTTCCCGCCGTCCGCGAAAGCGAGCGAGGGCAAGAGAGGAACGTGCGCGGAAAACCTTCCGGAGACGCGAGTCGACGAGGAAGCGACGGACGTGCTGGAAAAGTGCATCTACCAACTGGGAGGCGGGGAAATGTCGAATCTCATAGCCAACGAGAAAAAGGCACTGGAACGGAACTTCAGCAACAAGCCGCTCTTGAAGAAGAGGAAGGAGCGAATGCTGGACATACCGAAGGAAATGAAGAGAAAACTGCTGAGCGAGCTGCAGGGCGAGACGAAGGAACCGGAAAGGGACCGCTCGGCCGAGGGAGTCGAGGGCCCCGAGGAAGGCGACTTCGCGGCGAGGATTTCGGAAACCGGGAAACGAACCTGCGACGAACGCGAAAGGAAAAACTCGGAAAAGCCCCCGGGCGATCCGAAGAACGGTCTCGGACGGTGAACCGACCCGGAAGTGCCGACCACTGAGACCATTGCCTTTCTTGCCATTCACTTTATGTACAAACGGTCAAAAAATTTTTAATTATAAGATTAGCACTTACAAATTTACTCTCCGCTCCTCGACGGCTTTCTCTTAACGCCGGCGCGTCCGTGGCGTTTGGGGTCGGGAAACGCGCATCGACGACTGAGAAAGCGATCCAAATCGACATTGTCAAAAAAAGTAATCCACATGCACAGGCTGCGGTGAGGGTAGCGCAAAGGCAACAAATGAAAACGGCGCTGCGGAGTTTCGACGCATCACCGAACATCGCTCGCGCTACAAATCCGACACCGCCCCGTTCAACTCTTCAAAGCGTCGTTTAAACACTTTTTTTCCTTTTATTGCACCGTCCGAAGGTAACATCCCACGCCAAGAACAAAGCTTTTTTCCTTTGACTGAGGAAATGCGACAAAATCCCGAAGGTGAAACTGGGCAACGACGATTGCAAACCTTTAAGCAGAATTTAAATGGGGAAAACCTGCTTTTTGCAAGCATTCGCAATTTTGCCTGACGTTTAATTCTCTTCAAAGGCTTTCGAAAGTAATTTTAATTTACAACGAAATAACCTTTCCCGCACCTCACACGATTCCGGAAAAACGTTTCGGATTGCAACCGGAAGCGTGGATGCGAAACATCAGATGCGCCACCTTGACGACAGCGTTATTTGCAATGCTCCATCGCGGTGTATTAAGCTCCATTTTCATCAACAAGGTTGGGTTGGGTGCCTTTTTGTAATTTTTTTTTTCTTTGTACCCCGATTTCTACCGTGAAAATCATTTTGAGTGCATAAAATCGTCGATCGTCAGCGAATTAAGTGCAATGAAGTTTCTTAATGTTTGACGGAACTGTCGATTTTAGATACTTTCCCAAAATCTGCATGCAGATACAAAATAATGCATTTTAATAGGCGATAAATCGCTTAGTCTCCTAGAAAAAGATTCCAACTTTCTTGTTCGGAAAATTTTTCCAAAGCAATCGCTTACTGCCGTTTAAATGTCCCATCTTTAATAAGCAACAAATTTTCATGTATTTTTTTTTTTTTTATAGTATTCATTCACCATTGTTTGCACACCTTTGAAAATTATAGAACGCCGAGCCGACCAAATATTTATATGAATATAAATGTTTTTGTATTTATGCAATTAATATAAAAACACGAATACAAGTTTTATTTAAAGAAAAGAATGTTGAAAAAATTACAGTTTCAAATAAATTGTCGGCAAAACGACTGGAAATAGATCTGCAAAAACCTATGGACTTCTGAATTGTACATGAATTGAAAATCAGAATTTTAAGCGGACTTTCCGAATCATGTTTAAAGCTTCCATCTAGCTTCAAAAGATGGATATAAAAGCATTCATTTGCTTTTATCCATTTCATGCTTTTGAATTAAATTCCCTAATGGAAAAATTCATCAAGCATAAACAAATACGTTGCAATAAGGCAATTTTTGAAAAAGGAAATCATTTCCATTCAATAATAAATATAATAGTAAAATAACATTTATTTATTAAAGATTTATAAACATTTTATACATAATTACTATCAACAGAAATCGCAAGGTAAGGCAATTTTCTGAACGTCATGGAAAAATAATTTTCATCAAGCCTAAAATTTAACTTGCAGAATTATTTTTGTAATCTTGGAGCCGGAAACAAAAATTTTTTTTTTTTTTCTCAAAGGTGGGACTTCCGCTAATTCTTAATTTTTCATAAATGGAAGTGAGAAAACTACATCGCTTCCTAGCAGCAGCGGATGAATTCACTCTATAATATAAATATGAAATACAATGATCACATTTATATATATATTTATATCTTGGTAACAAGGCTGCTTTTTCCCGAAGAAAGCAGAGAAAACAATTTTGTCAATTCATATTAAATAATATTTGATAGCATCACAAAGATCATCTAATTATTTCAGAACACCATGATGGATTCTAAAATATTCTAAAAGAAATTAAAATAATTCAATATCCAAAAGGATTTTACAAACAATTCATATCCGCTATTCAAGAAGTTATTCAAAATCATATTAATCACAAATTAAAAGCAAGGGTAAACAAAAGAAGGAATGAATCTGATTTTCTGAGAGCAGATTGAATAAATCAAGAATTTTATTGTATGCTTCAGAGTGGTTGTTCGTTACGAAACGAAAACTGATTTGTTAAGATGTACCATGTTTGAAAAGCAAATGAGCGCATTTATTTTTCAGAATGAAAAAATTAATAATCTTCATAAGATGAAACTAAATGATGGTCTTAATAGACAAGGATGATGGAAAAATTTCCCCGGCTTTAAGATCATTCAAATATATTATTACACATAATCCAATGTTCGTCAACAAATTTAAAAAATATAATTTAATACAGGGAAGTACTCATGAATGCAATCGTGCACAACAATGTTCTCTCAAAAAAATTGGTTTTCAAAAGGCCACGATGAAAATCGTGATTTTCCCAAAATTCGTAACTTTTGTAGCTTTACTTAGGATCTGAACTCGTAGAACATAGACATGAAAGTATATCTCATGTGCCATCAATTATGGTACTTCTTAAATATGAAGAAATGATTTCTTTTATTTAAAGAATGAAAAACAATACAAAATGAAGAAAATTAGGTCATGCTGGCATGTATCGAGAAAATTTCGGAAAATTTTTTAATATATAGATTATGATATGTTAAAGTATAACTAATAACTATAGTCTTCGACATAATGAAAAAAAATTATTAGAAAATATGTAGCAATTGTTTAAGGCCTATAGAGAAAATATTTAGTTTTAAAATGAAATCAAAATTTACATTTGTCAATTTCAAATTATTGTTTTAGTTTAACACCATAGATACTCATCAAGCAAATATTGTGAAACATAATCCGAGGTTCTTTTCTTTGTTGTTATAAATAATTTATGATCAGAAAATCCAATAATATCATTAATCAAAACTTGGGGATGAACTAATATTAGAATCGTATGATTAGAAAACAGGTTTTGAAACAAAACCGTAAGATGCCAATAGAATTCGAGCTAGAAGGTGAAATAAACCTTTATTTGTAGCAATTAAGTCCCTATATAAATATATTTCAACATTTACTACTAATTTAGATATCCTTCAGACAATATAAAATTAGAAACTTAAACTAAATAAAATATTTACTGCCGGAAAATTCATCAATTTACACAAATTTAAACCTAATTTTTTTTTTAAAATTCATTATAAATTAATGACGATTACTTGCCAATTTTAACTGATCACGTATCATTGAAATCGTAGCATGTATTAGATGGATAGGGATTCAAATTAAGGGCATACTAACTTTTATGTCAAAATAAAAAATTTAAATAATTCAAATTTCAGTGAAATTTTATTAAATGCGTTGATTAACAACTGTTATTAATTAAAGTGAAACGAATATTATTAAAGCAGATATTTAAAAAACTATTTTTAATTTCATCTCATACAACTTTCTTTACTTTTATTCTCTTTTTTTCATCTAAAATATTTTATTCATTTTTAGAATTATTATTTTTTTGTGAAAGTTTATTCAGAAATACAGAATAAAAAATCAATACAATGAAATTCGTTCCAAGTTTACCAAGATCTTTGACCCGATAACATATCTCTGTACATGTAAATACTGAAATGATTTTCCTAGCGTTATTGTCAACTTTATCAAAATTTTTAAAAAATTCAAGTTACCGAAATTGAATTTTTATTTCTGTCTATTTTTGTTCTCCTACCAATGATTGCACAAAATTAAAAGATTTAAAATAATTTTTTCTCATTCATTCTACGATACATATGTACAAAAAATACTTCATTATTTATAATAATTAATTCATCCACTTCCTGCAATTCGGTGCGCCGCAAAGGCATGGAATTTTATGTTGATCATCCTCAATGTCAAATTTATAATCATAAGCCAACTAAAAAAGGAAATGATAAAATTTTATTAAAAATAATATTTTTACTGGAATGAGCAAATCTTTATAATGAATAAAAATCAATTAGGAATTATTCAAGAATATCTATAACATAACGGATCGATGCTTTATTACATTTAAGCATAGCAATGACACTAATTTTTGAGCATTAATATTTAGCTCGAATAGTACCAAGAAAGTTAAAAAAAAAATTGATTTAGAGCAAAAATATGAACATTTTTCTACATACCTCTTCTCCCCTTGATATTCTCCTTTTTGCAAAAATAATTATCCTTAAATCTCTATCCACTTCCACTATTTCAGCTACACAATTTGGATTACATGAATGATTGATATATCTCGCTAAACCTCCCGATATTGTGGCATCAATCACCCTTTCTTCATCAAGTCTGAACATATATATTCCACGATTCTATATAATAAAAAAATAAACAAATGTTTATACCATTTGATGTTTCAAATAAACTTACTCCACTAATAATTTTCGAAATAGAGCGAGAAGCAAAATTTTAAGAGGTTAAGCAATATTAATGCTGAAATTTTGTATTTAAAATGGTCATAAGTCGATTTTTTTTAATAGTAAGAGACAAATTCTTGAAGTCTTACTCTTGCTTCATACTGTTTTTCTCTAGATTCCGACAGTTCATGACGTATTATTTCACCAATATACTCTATAACCATGGTATGCCGCTCCAAGTCCCTAGCAGCATAGAGTCCCAATCCCTGAATTTTGCTGCGAGCCAGATAAACGTTGTTTCTCCATTCCAATTTCATTTTTTTATACTGAGAACTTTTTGAATGCACAAATTGCTTAGAATAAGGGCAGAGTGCTTCATTGGAAAGTCCAGGCAACGTTGAGGAAAATAAGTTGGGTCTGAAAAGAAAAATTCAACCAATATTTTGATCATTAAAACAAGCAAATTAAGCTCATCACTATTCAAGGAATTCATGCCAGAAAACCAAGAGAAAATAGGTGGAAAAAAATTACCTGGATGTGGTGGCTGTTCTTTGAGTATGAGGTCTTTTATAAGGCAACAAATTCTTCTGTCTGGGTTCGGATCTGGCACAACCTGTAGGATTCACAGCCAAAGGTAATTCTAGTAAAGGGTTTCTTCCATATTTAAATTTATAGTCCGTTAATGTTTCAACACCTAAAAATTTTAATAAGACATGAAGTTAGGAATATTTAAAATCATAGGATTAAGAAGATCCAGCACATTTGACATATTTGAAAATAATTTAATTTAATTTTTATTAAAGAATTTAAATTATAAAAACTAAAAAAATTTTTTTACCAGGCAAACTTTCAAGAACCCTAACGACAGCAGGTTCGTTTAAGCCAAACAAGTCCTCTCCAGAAACATAGCGTGGAAAGATTTGTACGTTGCCATTGTCCTTGCGTAGTTGCTGCAAAGGCTCTAAAATTCTTGCCCAAACTGCTTTTGGCGTAGAATCGCGTAGTTCTATATCGTCATAACTTGGTTCTTGTACCAAGATACGAAATTCAGGTCTTCCATAAGCATCGTGTATTGAACAAATGTATTTACATCTCTTATTAGGTCTCCTCATGCTCCAGTAAAATCTCACCTGTAATATTTATGTAATCTCAAATGTACAAATAAGATCATAAGATAAATGCTTTATGGCAATTTACGGTAATAACAGGTCTTTATACTATGAATATGTATAACGTTTAAAATTCTACAAAAATTTTATTAAAAAAATATTTCTATTAGTGATTAAAAAGCCAAGAAAATAATGCATTTACCTTTATAACTCAAAAATACTCACAATTTTATATCCAACGGGATAAATATAATTAGGTGAGTGAAAGACTGGTAACTGATGCGGCAGCAATTGACCAACGTTTAAAAATATAAGAGATCCTACTCGAAGCAAATGATTTTGATCTGTATGATGCATGACAGTTGCAACTTGACGATTTTCATCTCGCTGAACATAAACCCGTCGATAAACGGAGAGGGTGGTTAATTCATTATCTTTCTCATTTTTCGGAACATGAGCTGGACAATATGTTGTCTGAAAGTTTAGATATATTTAACTTCAAAGTAAAAATAAAAAGATCTATTTTATTAACGGAATGCAAGTTTGTAAATTATTTAATCACATCCTTGTAATACGTTAAAATTTAAAAGGTAAAATATGTATTTAATTAAAATGATAATTACCTTGTTTTTGAAGAAGACGCATTCGTCTTTGACGGCACAGCCCAAATGATAAACGTTCGAGCATCTAAGTTTAAAGCAGTGAATAGTAGCTCCATTTTGATTACATAAACTGCAGATAGTAGTTTGGCCAAGCTGAAGAGCATTGTCGACATTCATCAATGCTCCATTTACGGTTTCATATACATCATCTGACCAAAGCGCACAATTCAAATGAACCCATTTATCAACGTCGAAATTAAGTAATCTCGCTGGACCGTCAGCAACCCCATCGCCCAACTGATGGCAAAATAAACAGCGTCTAATATCGTCTGAATTCTGACTTGGAGTCAATGTCACACCCACTCTAAATAACATTTCCATGAGCTCTCTTTCGGACTGCCTCTTATACCTAGTATTTGGTACTAAAGCGTTAGGATGCCAATATTTATATTTATTTCCTTTATTTGGTTTCTTCGATCCGAGTTCCTTCTTTATATCGCGAATTTGTCCTTTTGAATTTTCCTTTCCTTCGATGGATAATCTTTGCTTTTTACATACGCTGTGGCTTAAATGATCTACAATTGCTGCTGCTTTATCTTGGTTTACGTTCGGTGATTTATGCATAAGTGAAAATTGCATGTAACAACTAGAACTACAAAAGTACAAATCTTCCGTGTTATCAGTAATATCATCTCTTTCAGAGAGAAAAGGAAGTTCTGAAACTTTTTTCCGTATCATATTGTTCAAAATCACTACATCGCAATGACGGCAAAATTTTGCTTGCCCGTTAAGAATACTCTGGATGTCTACCGGTGCTCCCTCTTTACCATCTTTTCCCTTATTGCGATACAATCCCAACTTCATGCTTGGTGGCGTAGCTGTTCTCTCAACTATTTGATACGTTGTAGGTGGAGGTATGTGCAGTATATTAGCTAAGTCTTTTAATACTCCAAGAATGTCTTGAGCAGCGTCAGAATTTAAAGTCAGGGTAATTGTAACATTACCATCTTTTAGCTGACTGGTATTTTTCCTGAAGCCCGCAGCGCAATTGTTTTCTTTGTCCATTTCTTTAAATTCTTTGATAGACTGACCAGGCTTTAATCTTATAGGTATTGGTGTTATAATGGGTATGACAGGAGAAGCTCTTGACAATTCTTCATCTGATGCATCCTCCTTAATAAGATCAAGAGCGGGAAATCTTTGAGATGGCTCGGGGAACATGCATTCTGGTGAAGAAGAGCTTATAATCGTATCCGGAGTTTCGGTGTCACGTTCACGATTTCCAAGGAGCAGAAGTTCCAATCTCTTTTCTTCACTGTCATTACTTAATTGTATTACTGGAAATTCTTGGTCGTAGAAACCCCTTTGTGTTGAAATGGGACTCGACGGTACTGGTTTTTCTTTTTCTCCAAATGGTTTTGTTGTATAATAATCTCCCAAAGCAGGAATGATTCCATGACCGTATGTTCCTTTAATTTCTATGTTATTTAACTTGCTATGATCGCCACTACCAAATACATTACACACATTATAATTTCTGCCTAAAACGGGTTCTAAAATGCCTAGTGGAGGTAACTGTCTCAATTGAGTCATTAAGTTTTCAGTGTAGGATTCATAATCCTCTTCCATTCTAGAACCTTTTCTAGCACGTTTTTTGGGTATGCCACTAGTCACACCTTCTTTACCTTGGCTCTGTCTACGTTTCTGTTGATACTGTCTCCTCTTCAATTTTTTCAAATCCACTGTAGACTGTTCTTGAATAAGTCTTTCTCCAATGGAGCCAGAATTGTCCATCTTTATATCTTCGCTTGTCTCCTTTTTAATTTCAGCTTCTGATACATTGTGAGGTAATTTTTCCTGCTTTGTAGCTAAAGAACTAGATTGTGGGCTTGTGATTGGAGAAGGCGTCCTAAGTCCAAAACTGCTTCTAGTAGAATTAGTGGGTGACAATAAATCCTCTCTGCTCGGAGTCCTATTTGATTGAGAGATTCTTCTTGCCTCGACATTAGTCGCTGGTTTCTGCATTTCTTTGCCAGATAATGGACCTCTAGCAGGCTTAGTGGATTGAGTTGGCGAGCTAGGCACTGTCTTCTGTTCCGTCAATAATGATGGAATCAATGAAGACGGAGTTGGAGGCACTGGTCGTGCAAGTTGAGCTTCCAAAGATGGCACAGTAGATAAGGCTGTAGTTACAGATAATGATGATGTTGTAGTGGTTGCACAAGCTGTATTTTGTAGTAATTGTTTCAGTAGCACATTTTGAGATTCATCAGTGCGAGGAAATTTACTGCCATAACTTTGCTGGTTTGAAGGAAAAATTGTAGATTTATCATCCTTTGCCTCTGGTCCTTCAGTCTTCGATATATTTGTATTTGGTTGCACTAGATGAGGATCTTGAGAACCATATTTTACTTCTGAATTCTGATTTCCGTACATTCTCGGTTGACTTTGTGGCCTTCCTTGGCTGTCGTTGCTCTGAGAGCGTGCTGAATTAGGTTGAGATTCCGTCGAAGACTTTTCTGAACTTATATTAGATGGATTAACTGATGCAGACATGACAGCTGGTGGAATAGATAATCCTTGATTAACAGAAAGTCTCTGCAATTGTGTGGAAGCGAGAAGTTGACTTCCAGTTGAAACGACAATCCGTGATTTTACTTCTGATCCTGACAAAACCGTAGCAGTCTGAGAAACACTTACACTAGTTGTATTTACGCTTTGTGCTACAGCGGTGACTAAAACATTTTGAGACGTAGTTCTAAAAGTTCTTTGATAAGTATTCTGTGCATTTTGAGAATCAATACCGTTCCCAGTCTGATGCGAAACTACAATATTCTGATTGCTGACAATTAATGATTGAGTCTGAGGTGGAGTTCTGACTCTCGGAGGGGGAGTAGAAATTCGTCTTACGAGTACTGGATTTGTGCGATTAGGTTGAATATAATTAGCGGTTATTATTTGTTGCCTGATACCCGAAGTTAAAATTGGAGCAGGCGAACTCCTGCTTGGGCTTGGTGAGTTTTTTGTAACAGGTTGCAACAATCGAGTTGCCATTAAAACTCCAGAAGAGTTTCCCATGGCTGCTAGTAGGTTTCTATCATTTATTAATATTCCCTGTTGATTCCCAGACATGGGAGAAGTGACTACAGTATTTTGTTGTATGATAGATTGTCCAGAACTAAGTATAATTCCTTGAGAGGTACGTTGAATTTCGCTGTTTCTTTGCTCCCTTGAGTTATCATTATCACTTACTTTGGTACCATCATTTGCGGGGTCAGTACCACTCAATAAAATCCCTGTACCTGGACTCAAAATTTTTGCAGCAGGTACTCCCAAATTCGACCCTGTAGCCCTAAATATTCCAGAGGTTGGTGAAAGAATCAAATTTCCGGTTGTTGCTATCGTATTCATTTGAAAAACATCAGGTTTAACGTGAGCTGTAGGTGAAGAGTTATTCTTTTTATCAGAATTCTCATTTTTCTCTTCTTTTTGCTTATCAGGTTTCTCGTTGGTCTCCCCGTCTGTACTTTTGGAAACTTCTATATCTTTTTCCAGTAAAGTTTCCAGTGTTGGAACATTATCTTTGCGTGCTTCAAAGACTCCAGAAGTTGAACTACCAAAATCTTTATGCACCTTAGGCCTTATCAAGTCGGAACCACAAGTGAGAAGAGCAGCTAATTTTGATTGCGTATTCGTAGGTGGTAAAGTCCTATTTTCATTCTGAATTGAGCCTTTCGATAAACCCCTAGCTAAGTCACTCATTTGAATATCACTTTTACCAGTATCTGAGAGTAAACTTTGAAGATTAATCTTTTCATCGAATTTAACACTTTCAGCCGGTTTTACTTTAGGAGGCGGTGTTTTCTCCAGTTCCTCATTTTCGAAAAGCTGTGTTTTTTCGATGCTTTGCAATTCAGATGCGTTCAGAAGCCTAGTCGGAGTACTGTCAATATTTTCCAAAATATCAATTACATCGGACAAGTCATGCTCCGTTTTTGTTTCTGTATCTGATTTTGCTTCAGCAGCCTGAGGTTCTCCTTGTTTGCCCGAATCCGACTTCAATTTTTCTTTTTCCAATTGACACTGCTTTATTTCTTCTAAAATCATCTGCTTTCTTTGCTCTAATTCACGTTTACTTTCCCTTGTAACTGAAGCATCGGAGCTTTTTCTTCTTTCCTCAAGGGATTTACGACGCCCTAAATTATCCAAAGATTTTCGCCGACTTTCATTTTTCTTCACTTCTTCGACTGATTTTCTTGACTTCCCCTCAAAACTTTTTAGTGTAGTCTCGATTGGTTTGTTAGATACATTCGTGCTGACAGGCACAGATACTTTCGGTGTTGCAACTATTGTAGTTAACGGAGTTGTAATCACACAAGTCGTCGAACTGCCCGAAATAGCAGGAAAATTTCCAGTGGCTATTATTTTGGATTCCGAAGATATATCGGTAGTCACTCCAGAATTAGATATTTTTGATATACTAATAATGTCCCTAACTGCTGGATCGATGTTCGCTATGTGGCAATTTATTTCTGATAAAGAAGATGTCATAATTTCGGGTTTTATATCGTAATTTGAAGTTTTGACGACCGGACTAGAAACTGGAGCAACAAATGAATTTGCCGATTTAGATCCTTCATTTTGAACAATTTTTTCCTCGTTTTTAGGTACATCTTGTGAAACTACTCTTCCTTTTGCAGTTAGCATTGCAGGTGCCGGGATTTTAACATTAATACTTTCCACAGTTTGTCTGCTCCGAGTTGGCGAAGACGAATTTTCTTTTTTCGTTACTTCAGATAAAATTTTGCTCGACGATTCTTCAATTTTATCCGATTCTGTATGACTTTTCCGGTTCGATGGACTTGATGTCATATGTATGTTTGAGTAAGTTACAATTGGTTTCGACGCATTTGAAAATCCAGTATGTGACTGAAAACGATTTGTAGGCATCAGTACTTCCGACTTGACTGATTCCGAAGTGCTCTTGGCTAAATTATCATCGGAATTTGTAATTTCGTCGGAAGTATCTCTCTTAAAACTTTCCGTTTTTCCCGGTATATGAGTGTAATCGTGCTCAGAAAGTTGGATCTTTGATTTGCCGAGTTTGGATTTTTCATACGTTTTTGGAGCTTTTATCACAGATGTTTGATCACCTTCTATTGATTTCTTAGTTTCTGTATCTTTTGGCGAAAGAAAAACACTTTCTTTTTCTTCATTTTTGACAGGATTACATTCGCCTAATATTTCTGAATTGGCCTCTAAAAAGAATTTCGAGGCCAAGCCTTCCGGAAAATCTGGAAACGGAAGATTTGGAATTGGCATTTCTAAAACTTCTGACGAATCGCCTGAATCGGATCGTTTAGCCATTTTTACGGCAGTTTGATTTAAATCTTCCGTCCGATGTTCAACAGCAATGTTCGATTTAATATTTTTTTCTTTCGATTTCACTAATCTCGGGTCGGGCAAATTTAAATTAACATCACTCGGCACTTCAGTAGTAACTACAACCTTAGCCGGACTTAGTACCTTGTCATGCAAAAGATCTGGAGAAAGGGGGCTATCGGTGAACTTTTCAGATGTTGCAGGTACTTCTATAGTATCACCTTCTGACTTCTTCTTGGATAGTTCTTTGTTCAAGTTTTTCTTGCCATCTGTTTGTATTTTTGTGTTTTCCGACTTAGCCGTATTTTCACATTCACTCATAATAATAATCTCAGATTGTTCAATTAATTTTTTGAAATCGTTTGATTGTTCACTTGAAGGTTTTACTGCAGATTCATTTTCTTTTTTATCCTCCACAAATTGAATGACCTTATCCTCCTCATTACCGCTTTTCATCAGAATTGATTTTCTGTCCTCTGGCTCCTTAGTTTCCTTCTCTACACTAAAAACAACTTGTCTTTGATCCTTTCCTTCCTGACCTCTTTTGACCATAACAATTTGTTTGCCTTTTCTGGTATGCCTAACTATTATCTGCTGTTTCTGTTTATTGTTTTCATCTTCCGCAATTTCTATTGATTCATTTTGAACTACGTTTTCTGCTACCTTTGATTCTTCTACCAATCGCAGTTCTTCCGAACCTTTTGTCTGTAAGGTAACTTCATTTTCAGACGTATCATTATCTTCTACACTTTCAAATTCCATAACTTCGCAGTTTGTAATATCGATCTCATGAGCTTCTAATACTTCGCATTCTTCTAATACAACTAGTTCATCTGTATCCGAAATTACGCCTTCAATTGGCTCGTAAACCATAAGATCATCGTCCATAAATTCCATGACGGTTGGTGACTCATTCGGATTGTCTTCATATTTTTCTAATCCAGACGTGCTCTCCTCTGAGTTATCAATAATTATGACACTTCTGCCATTGCCTTCGTCACTCTCTTCTAATTCTAAATTTAAAAGATTTTCCTGAGTTAACAACTCCAATCCCTCCGCATCTGTTGCTATGCGAATTTCTTCTTCCTCTTCAACTTTATCGTCAACTTTTTCGCACTTTTGCTGTTCTAATTTATCAATATGGTGAGGGGGTGAATCTGGAGGTGTTTCCTCATCTAAACTATCGTAATCAACACAAACTAGAGAAGCTCTCTTTGAAACAATTTGAGGCGAAGTAGATTTTTTCTGTACAATTTTTTGTCCTTGTAATAGCTGTACATTTTTTTGTTGTAAATTTCCAGAAGGCATCTGCTGTATGATCACTTTTTGTTGGTTCGGTTGTAATTGTAGCTGCTGACTACTCTGCAATTGCACTAATATTCCCTGTTGATGTAACTCGATAGCAGGATCTTTTCGCTGGCGAAGTACTGAAATTCTGCGATTAGACTCCATTGTTCCAACATTGCGACTTGTTGAGGGTTCCGGGTGTACCACGCTGCAATGTCTTACTACGCTTTGTAAGCCAGCATTCTTTAAAATTCCTTGCAAAGGTTTCTCACCAACTGAAACTTTTAGCATGCCAGATATATCTGCTTGATTTGAATTTTTATTTCTTTCATCCTCATTTCTTTTAGGCTTTTTACCTTTACCAAATGACCACATCGGAGATCCTCCTCTTAATCCTGGTTTGAAAATTCCATAACTTGTGAAATCATGTAAATGGGGTATTGGTACATTTCTTCCTCCTCCACCATGATCCATATCAGGATTTTCTTGTTTTTCTTCTTCTTGAGTAAGCGATTGTGGAACTAGATTATCCGTGTTGGAATAACTAATGAAAGCTGGATGTTTGCCCAAAGGACTTCCGACACTTGGACTTCGAGGAGGTAAATTCAATGGAGATTGCACTAAGGGACTTGACTGAGGTTGTAACATAGCGCTTTTCTGAATTGCAGGCGCACCAACTGGACTTTTTGGAGGCAAATTCATTGGTGACTGTGGCATTTGTATCATTGGACTAATCGGACTTTTTGGATTTTGTCCCGATATAATAGGACTTCGAGGAGAATTTTGTGACGGCTGAGTTAATGGATGAATATTATGATTATTTTGAGCCGTAATTATTCTCTGTGGTGATGAATTTGGAACATTTTGGACATTATTTTGAGTTTGAATTATTCTCTGTTGATTTTGAGCGGCCAATTGTTGCTGCTGCTGAATCATTTGTTGATCTATTAAATGTTGTCGCTGCTGAATAAAAAGTTGTTGTTTTTGTTGATGTAATTGCAACAATTTCTGCTTTTGTTCAACGGTAAGATTTGGATTCTGCTGAGATATATGATTAAGAATTTGTTGATTTCTTAACTGTTGTTGTTGCTGAAGTAGAATGTTTCTCTGCACTATCTGCTCTCGAGTAAGAGTCGCACGTTGGAGAAGTTGACCCTGATCTTGGCCTGGTTGCTTTTGAGAGTAAATGACCCTAGTCGTTCCCGACGTTTGATAGACCGTTGCCGATGGTGCAGGTACCGGACCCTTTAGTCTAGGCTCCGTTCCCAAAGGAGATCTAACGAAACGGGGTCCTATATTCATTCCATGCAACCGATTCATTTGATCAGGAAGACCTGGAGATGTAACCAAACGGCCACGATGCTGAGGTGACGGCAATCGCGGATTCACAGCAGTTGATGTCTGTGGTGAGGTTAGGCGAACAGGACCAGGCGATGGCAAAGACCCCGGACTAAATGGACTTTCTTCATTCTGCAAATAAAGAAAAAAAATAATTCATCAATATTCTTATGAATCCTTTTTTATAAAAAATTCTAACACATCAAATCAATAAACATTGTTATATATTTCACATGTCCATACCTGTGAATGTGGGGTACTAAGCCTTGGAGATTGTTGCATACTATGAGGTGACATAGGGCTCTGAAGCATTCCACTAACTGGCGATTGGCTTACAACAGGCCCTGGTGAATGTAAAGGTGATGGGCTAGGACTCATCATAGGGCTTTGAGGAGTATTTGGATGAGATGAAGTATTATAATTGCTGGTAGCGTGCATTGGAGAAGTAGTTTGATTTCCTGAAGATAAGATAAAATATTTTTTTTTAATATATATATTTTTATAGCGTAAATATAATAAATGAATAAATAAAAAAACTTTACCTATATGCAAAGGACTTTGACTAGTAGAAATTCCAGTTGCTGAAGTTGAATGAAGCGGACTATGACTTGGTTGATTTAAAGGGCTGGAACTAGCATGCAAAGGACTATTTTGTCTCTGTTTCTGTTGCTTGTTCTTATATTCTTGTATAAGCATTCCATGCTGCCTACAAGATTTCCTACTAGCATCTAAATGCTTCTGAAGCCCTGATTGCTCCGTAGAAATTCTTTGAAGTTCCAAAGCATCTTGTTCCGATAATTCGCTTCCATTTTTTCTTAATTGACGTTGCTTGCTATTTAGCGACTATAAGATAAATATTCAAATTAAATTTTAAAGGGAAATTGTTCCACTTAAAAATATTTCATATACAATTTTATAAATGATATTTCGTTTATAATTTGAGATTTCTTTCATATCTTAAATATATTTTATCTAATAAATCTCAAATATTTCTATTAAATATTCAGATGTTCAAAAAAAATGAGAATTTATAAACATTTTTTAAATAATTAAAACTTTCTCTTAATTTAATAGTGAGCTAACGTTTTAAGTCGTAAGACAGAATAATACTTATATGAATTCTTAATAGGGATTTAAAGGATAATGCGTCTTTGAACCTTGATCCGCGTAAAATGGCAATTGTAAAAGTTAATGCATCGAAACATGATTTAATAAAATACATACATTTATTAGTTTAACTCTACTTAACTTTTTTTACTTAATTAAATTTATTTCTCAAATTCCATTTCTTAGACGAGAAAATAAAATTTTTTAAACTTTTAACAATAAAAAAAACCAAAACTACCAACCTTTCTTACTTTCCGCAATTTTTGCACTTCAGTCTCATAATATTTCAATTGTTGTTGTAATATTTGATTTTGATGATTTAACCAAGTTTCGTACTCCATAGCCGTCTGTCTATCTTGTTCCGTTGTAATTGTGTCTGGAGGCACGGGAGGTGGTTGTAATATAGGAGCATTAAATGGTGGTACACGAGGAGGAGGAGGCGGATTATCGGAAATAGTTCGAGGAGAACTTGCTATGAATGTTCCAGGTGGTCGCTGAAACTGAGGTCGTATTCCAGGACTTACTAATCCGGATGTACCAATTACACCTTGAAGTTAAGTAAAAATTTTTTATCAAAATTTTACAAAATACTCTGTATAATTAATAAAATTAAACAAGATAATTATTTATTTGTTTTTTAAATAATATTTGATTTTTTAACTTAATGATAAATATAAACATATTACATAAATACCTGAAGTCGATATATTTTGAGGTACTTCAGTTCTGAGATGATCCACATCAATTTCTCCAACTAAAGAAGTAGTATTGGTTTCGGACACTTGATGTTGTTTCTCTTGTTCTCTTTTTTCCTGTTCCAAAAGATCTTCAAGTAATAGTGGTTGTTCCTGAAATAGAATGAATCGATTTACAGATGAATAAAAACAATGCAAAGAAAAATTGATTTTGATTTTAAAATTGAATATTTAATTCCGAAAGAAATATTAGGCCCAAAATATTTAAATCTAATATACATATCTAAAGCTCTAATAATTATACGTTATAGTAGTAAGTAGAAAATATATATATACAACTTTTGAACTTTTATTTGAGAAAACTATTATATATGCTGTAATTAAAGACATTCGAACTCCTCTTTCATAATAGAAATTATTAAATAAAAATCTCAGCCGGATAATTACAATAAAATTCTTATTACTTACAACAAATTGAAAGCAAAGAATGAAACTCTTAAATAGAATTTGCCTCAAAGAATTCAAAAAATCAATTTAATTAAGCTAATTTACACATTAAATAGAAAACTGCAAATTCAATAAAAACAATTTCAAAATCAAATACTTAAAAATACCACAAATTTACATTTAAATCTAATGCAAAATCTAGATTATTATTATTAATATATCGACAAATTTATTTTATAAGAAAGCAGCATTAGAGTTAGACTCTCACCTGAAGGAGGAGAGAGCGCCGCTGGAGTTGTTGCGGCATGGTGTCCTGGGAAGCCACAAGACCCACAGTGTGTCGAGCTGGAGGCATCTATACAGTTAGAAAAAAACCCATCCATAGATCCATCACCGATAAACATTCTCAAAACAAGTACAGTTTTACATAATAGCAAACCAGAATTTAGTTTATTCAATGACAGAATTAATTGTTTTTTGAAAAAAATTCACATTATAATATGAAAATTAATACTAGTTTTCTATTGAATAACTGTCATATCGTAAACTAAATTTTGCTCACCAATCTCGCAACTATTGTAAATTTTAAAATTTTCAAATAAATATTACAGAGAAATTACTAATAATTACTTATAAATATTCTAAGTTTAGCATTTGATTTGTAAATTAAAATAATTGTTTGCTTAATTCTGAATTTATAACATTGCAACAGAAAACAATGAGGGCAAAAGTTACGGAGAACAATTTCCATACTATGCATAATCAGGGAGATTTTATAGAATTTAATTTTTCTAATACATTGTAAGATACATGACATTGATGCAAAACTATAAATAATTTAAAATCTTGAACGTATTTTCTTCGAAATCATCTCTTCGAAAAAAAATTTACCGATTTTTCCATAAAGTTATTTACAATCATAGTTATTTTCCAGATTAAATAATTAAAAAAATTCTTGAAAATATCAAGTTCTGTTTAACTATTAAATATTCGATTAATCTAACACTGAAATTAATCTTTCCGAAACGTTATTAAAAAAATTGCCATATAACACATTTTGTACATCAGTTATTTCATATAAAAAAAGGGATTTAGAATGATTTTTATTTCTCAAAACTTGCAATAAAAATTAATATAGTCAAATGTAAAAAAGAATCAAAAATATTATAAAAATAATACTTTGGATTATTACATGAAATTTTCAGTTTTTTTAGACAAAAAAATTAGCCACGAGATCGGTTAGCAAAAATAGAACAAACCTCTACCATGTAAGCTACCATTTAGCGAAAAAACCAATCGACATGAATATTGCAATTCATACCTTTTGAATGAGTGCCCAAGTCAAACATCTGGTGGAACGTTAAAACTTAATTTCTTTTAACAAAATTGTCACATTTTAAAGTCATTCTTTTAAAATATTATTTCTAACATATTCATTGAAAATTCTTTTTAAACTAAAATTGAAAATTCTAATAACCATTCCTAACCAAAAATAAGTCAGGTTAAAAATAAGTCTAAAAAACGTTGTAGGAAAACATGGAGAAAATGTACTACTATATGTAAAAAATTGTTTAATTTTGAAAAGTTTAATGCTCGCGAACAAAATAAATATAGTTTTAGAATTGAGATTACCATTTAAAGCAAAAAACTTATTTCATGGATACTAATAAAAATTTACTAGACAAATTCTATTAAAAAAATTTCAACAATAAATTAAGATTAATAATATAATACAAACCTTTAACAATTTATTCCACGAAGAAAAATATTGATTTATATTTATTAGATTACATTTAATTGTTTTTATAATTATTCATGAATATTATGCACTGAGGAAAGTAAAAGCTATAACCATGCATTACTGAATAGAAGCTTAAAATCTGAATCTTTTAACTCGCAGATATGTATAATAAAAGATGACTTTACGATTGTTTTCTTTATTATATAATTAATAAAATATGTACCAAATTTTGAGGACATAATAAAAAATAATACCTTATTTATATCATTCACAGCTAATTATTAATTTCTACTCAAACACTTAAACATTTAAAAAGGGAGAGGCAAATTCATTCATAAAATAAATCTTCATTATTTATTAAAATTAACGATTAATTGCTCATTAAATTTCGAACTTTTTTAAAAAAGTTTCCTTTTTAATTCCCCAGAAAAACTACTTAATCAAAAAAAGCATTAACAAACTTTTAAAAAATAATTTTATTAGGCAAATAAGCAAACATTATCTTACATTAAAAGAAATTTTTATATTCCTAAACAGAATTTGTGATTTATCAATTTTCTATGAATTTTTTACATAAATCAGTCAAGGAAAATAATGACTCCTAAACACTTAGTAAGAATATATCTTTTTTTTTTATAAAAAGCAATCATTTAAAGCATTTCACAACAAACCACTTTTAATACAAATAGTTTAAAAAATTAATTTTTTCATGCTCACCTGCGGACCGGGATAAGGAGGTGGTGGTCCAGGATACGGTGGAGGCGGTGGTGCAACAATGCCAGTAATTCTAGATTGCACAGGCAAACTCTGTAAAATTGGTCCTGTTGGCCCTACAATTACACGAGTAGGAGTTTGACTTCCAACTCTTAATGGAAGCCGTTGAGGATCAACTAGAAAATTAAAAATAGATTTTATAAAAATAACAGAAAAATTTATCCCAAAGACTTTTTTATGATTTTGCGACTTACCGGAAACAGGGGTAGGAATAGGAACTTGAACAGGAACCCTCTGAAGTGCAGTTGCAAATCGCGGTTCCAAACTTTCAGGAGGAAGATCATCGCCTGAGATTTGAGATAGAGCTATTTCATTTTCAGATGTAGTCTGAGATACCTCCGCATTTCTTTTTGTTTGTATATCAATATCGGAAGAAGTTACGGAGTCCGATGTAGATTTAACTGTATTTCCTGAACCAGGAGACGCTAAATTTTTTCCAAGGCTCGTTTTACCACTATATTAAAAATAAAAAGTACATGAATGAATAATTAATAATTTAAAATTTCTATGAGGTTATCCCCATAAAAATTAGATTAAATAAAAAAAATTCTACTATATTTTAAAATTATATATTCTGAATTTGAGATAAATATGCTTTTAGATTAAAATAAATCAAAAATTTTACCCATTAATCGACAATAAACGTACTATCACTAAACGTATTATAAATAAACAATAAACGTATTTTCACTATTCAACAGTATTCAACAACAGTTTACAGATAATTAATTCCCTTTTCAAAATCTAAAAACATATTTATACTTCGAATCATTTAAAATAAAATCGTATATATCATTTTATAAAATAAAAATTATGTAAAATACTATCATATAAAAATTAACTATATAAAACAGAAATGTTTTTCTAGGAGATACTATTTTTTATTTTATTTTTATATTTTATATCTCACTGATCTTCTATTTGATGAATATACTTATATCCAATATTTAACTGCAATTTAATTGTAGAAAACATTTGCTTTACTTAAATTTACACTTACTTTTATTTGTACAAAATATATTTTGTATAAATCTATTTAAAAATTTTAATCCATAAAGTAAAATAAAATTTTTTTAGTTATGTTTATCGTTTTTCATACGAGAATTTATATAAAATTTCATCACATATTGGATTTCTGTCGCGTTTTACGCAACAGATTCTTATCGTTCAATAAAATATACTTTTACACGGAAAAATGTTATTCATAAAAAATTTTTATATTAATATTTTTTCTTATAATGAATTTGATTAATTTTATTTGTTACTAGAAACAAAACTTTTTTACCTTCCTTCCTTGAGTAGTTTTTTTTCTTTTGCTTCTTCATCTTCCAATTCCAAATTGTCAAGTATGTTTGTTTTATCACCGTGTGATGTTTCGGTATCCACATATTCAAGTATATTGAAGTCTGCACCCATTTCAGCAAGCAATTCATCATCATCATCAGCTAAATCTCCCAAAATAGCAGAAACCGCTTCAACTTCAGACATTTGACCACCTTCTTGCTCCAACTGTTCCAATTCTGCAGTTACACTCTCCGGAATTTCCTGAATTTATTTATTATGTTTATATGATATGTGTTCTTATTTGCTATTTTAAAAAACTGAGCAACAAGCAAAAGTTTATTATCAAATCAATAACAAGGCAATGAACATTAAACAATAGTACAAATTAAAACATGAATTCGAAAAATTTACAACAACGAACAATTTATCACTTTAAAATAGTCAGATCGGTTACATAGAAATTCAATTAAAATTATCTACGTTGCCCGAATATTATGAATTATAATTATGATCATTTTCTTTTTGTTCATCCTCTAAAGTAAGAAACCTTAGAAGAATTAATTTAAAGAAAAAATATGAATAAAAAATAAATCAATTTACCTGCTGTTCTCCACTCGCAGGATTTTGCTGCGTTGGAATTATATTTGTTGGTCCCGGACTAGATCTCGTTTTAACCGGAAGAAGGCGTTGCAGAACACCAGTTTCATTTTGTCTTTGCTGTACAACTTCATCATAAGGATCTAGAGGATTCCTAGGCTGATTTTGTTGATTTTGTTGACCATCAAAATTATTTTGAATTGAAGTAGGTTTCTGTTGCTGAATCAATAATTTCATTCTTTGATCTTGAGCCTAAAACATACAATATTTGGTTTAATTTACAATTATCGACCCACAAAAAAATTGTTATAGATTTCAAAAAAGCAAACACTAATAACGTAGGAATTGGATTCGAAACACAAAAAATTCTATATTCAGATTCATATGTAAACAAAATGTTGAATAATTTAAATGTACACCGACAAATGTTTTTGAATCTGGTATCTAACAAAGCAAAAAAGATTGGAATAACGGTTATGACAATCTAAATTATATCAAATGAGAAGTTAGCATATTGATTAATTCATATATTGAGTCAGGAAATACTGGGCTTTTCAAGAATTAAGTTTTGATTTTCTTTTCCTGTTAGAAAACAGAAAAAGGATTTAATTATTAAAAAAATTTTTTTAAGTTATTACATTTATGAATTGTGAAGATATATACAAAAAATAATTAATATTAAATTTTTTTAATGGCAAGTGTATTTACCCCCTGAATCCTCGGATCCGTTATTTGTCTCAGAGGAGGCCTGACTACTACCTGTTGAACTGGCAAACGAGGGCGCGATATATTTGTTGGTGGAAGTGGATGTCTAAATGTTCCTGCCTGGCTTTCAGAAAACTGTTCAGCACCTATTTATGAGATATAAGAATATTACTAATCATTTCTTTTTCCAAGAAAATATTTTAATTTCAAACATATAATCACCTGCGGCTGAAGGCCACTGTCTTTGAACCGTAGGATTTATAGTAGCCGCTGATCCTTCTTTCTGTCTTTGCAACAAATCCCTTAACTGTCTCGTTACTTCAGGGCTTTGAGTCTGCTGCGAAACTGGAAAATTTTCTTCTGGTCTTCTTGAATTTTCACTAAACAAGATTGTTTGACGAGAAGTAGTAGTAATGGGTCTTGGAGATTGAGGGGAGAAAACTGTTCGAGGAGACTGATTAGCAAAAGTTCTAGGTGTAGTGTAAGGATCAGCTTCAGCATTAGGAGACGTAGTGCCGGAAAAGTCTGCAAGTGAAGAAATTTGGTTGGGGGAAAACTGACGAGTGAGAAAACTCGGTGCTTGAGATCTTAGAGGCCTGGTTATTGGAGAAGGAGGTGCTAAAGGATGAGAAAAAGGATTGGGGCTCTGAGAAGAGTGTATACGAGTTACTTTAACATTGGAATTTTGAGGAAACTGAGATCTTGATCCAGGAGAAGGTGATGCAATTGGTCCTACTGTATTTGGGTCCTGAAATTATAATTTTAATGTTAACATTCTTTTAAAATCTATTTTTTAAGTGCATATTTTAAATTCAAATATGGTACAAGTACATTGCAATTATTCTTAAATTTAACTTACTTGAGCAGTAGAAACTTGTAATTGAATTGTCAAATTTTGATTGCTTTCTTCTGCAGACGTCATTTGTCGACTTATTCTGGCAATGGCCTGCGCTCTTTGTTCATGAATCACCTGTTGCTGCTGCTGCGCTTGGGCCTGCCGTAAAGCCTGCAGTTGTTTCCAATGCCTTTCTTGTTCAGACTCACGGCTTGCTTTTTGTTGGTGGAGTACTTTCTCTTGATCCTTAATAAATAAGTTTTATATTACTTTTTCATCAAATTTATTTACTTTTAAAGAATTTTATACAGTTTCATTTAAAACTAAGACAAGGATACTAATTTTTTTTTGCAGCAAACTAAATAAATTGTTTAAAAGCATTTATTATATCAATAATAATTAATATTTCTGAAATCAACCCACTCTCCGTTAATATTTAAATTATCTGATTAGGCACAAAACTTTATTGAGAAATAAGATTTTTTTTAAAAAAATATTTTCGAAAGTGAAAACTAAAAAAAAGGACCGCTATTAACCAGAGAAAAAGAAAACATTCACAGCAGTGTTGCAGATGATCTTATTAGGACAAGAAATCAGTCTGCAACAATATATACATCAGTGTAAATCATTTTAAAATAAACGAAGAATAGAGTGACACCTGCAAACATGCAATAAAATAGTGAATTACCATTTTAAATTTTAGTTTAAATAAGGAATGCAAAACCAAAGATTTAAAACTAAATTAAATAAAAGAATAAAAAATACGACTAAAAAAATTAACTCTTAAAATATTAGCTTTTATTTTACATTCCTTTATTATTTAGAGAATCCCATATGTTCAAATTGTAAAAACTAAACTCAAAATTCAAAATTTTTTTTTCCTTCATTTTTCATAGATGAATTGTTTTTTAGATTTTTTTGAACAGAGATCCTCTAAAAATGTTTATTCCATCTCAAAAAAAGTATTAAAAAAATTAATAAAACCAAAACCATCGACAAAACTCTAAAAACCAAATGCGAAGCAATCTACATAAATGAAAACTTATAGTAAAACGTGAAGGATTGGATACTGATTGGAATTAATTGGATAAGGATGTTTAAAAAAGTACTCACTCACAGGGTAAAAATGGCTGTCTTCATGCATCGAATCTAGTTTATTTCCATTGACGCAATTTTAATTTTAATTTAGATAACATAAAGAAGAAATTTAAAGAATCTAATAAAGAAAATCAACCATCATCATCATCAACATCATCATCATCATCAATATTATTATAATTATTATAATTACTAAGTTAGAAAAGGAATATTTTTGCAAAATCTTTCATAGAAATTCTTTATTGCTACAAATAAACCATTTATATTTACTGTTAATAAAAAAATTGCAGATAACGCTGAGAATATTATATCACTAGTTCTTTAAAAGGAAACTCGAGTATTATGTAGATCAAAAACTATTATCTTATAAGTAAATGATAAAATGAAAATTTGCTAAGATATTTTTATTAAAGAAATTAACACCAATGGAAATAAAGTGATTTATAAAAACATCAATCATTCCGTTTACATCGATAAAAAAATTATAAAAATTTACAACATGAATGTATTTCAGGACAGCCGAAAAATAAAAACAGCTAATAAAAAAATTTTTTTTTAATTTCATACAGTTCAACGGCGGTGCATATATTTAAATGAAATGAATAAAATGGACGATCTTGTCATTTTGAATTTGGACCAAACATAAGAATTAACAATTTTCAATATTTTATAATTTTTAGTTTATAATATAATTTTGCAAAAAAACAGTTTTCTTTTGCGTGATAGCCTTTTATAAAATTTATTTTAAAACTTTTTTAAAATATTTCTTTCCCACTAATATAGATTTATAGTTTCGCTATTATGATGTAACAGGGATGAAGTTGGATAAGTTATTCTTGAAAAGTGCTCGAATGGCGTAATTCTTCTTTTGTGATGTTACTAAGTTAACTTTTAAGTCTCGGGTGTTCTACTATTTTTTGTATGTAAACAATTATGGCCCTAATCAAAAAATTAGTTAAAAAAACTCAAAAAATTTTTTTAATAGTCTTAAACATGATTTTTGAATGTAAAAATATTTTATAATTATGAAAATTGTAATTATTCCCAATTACTATAATTTTTTAGATAATCAGGCTTTTGATTCTTTCTTCCCAACCCCCATGTCTCACTTAAAAAGCTTAAATTTTTTATAATTTTTGAGTAAAGAAGTATAATTGGTACAATTAATCTAGTATAAGTCTTTATACTATATTTTTTAAAACACCACCATGGAACCGAAATGGATTTACAAAATCAAAAAGAAAGGAAAAAGAAAATGATAGACAAAACGTTTTATGAAAGTGCTCACCATGTGTGAGTGACTAGAGGTTATGGGAGATGTAGGTTGTGACGGATGGGCTACATCATAGCCATCAGGACCGAGAGAAGGAAGAGTTCTCATAATTTCAGAAGGGGTTAGGACTCGAATCTGATGATCATTAGGTTCACTTGATTCTAATTTTTCCCTATCTTTTTGTGAAAGATCTTGACCTTTCGATTCAATGTCTTTTGTTTGCTCTGTGACTTGATCCGAAACAATTAATACTTTGTTAAGGCCTACGATTTTATCAGTCAGCATTTCATGTGACTTATCTTCTTGGTTTAATGTAATTTCTGAAGTCGATTGATCCCGACCCTCTCGATTTTCAGACTCCGAAATCATATTTATTTCTGAAATATCTGGTGAGATCGATAATTTATCGACTTCTTCATTCTTTTTATCGCTTCCGGTAGGCGACCTAACCCTTTGCTGAACAATTTGAGTCGTACTGTGCAAAATGTGTGAAGCAGGATGAAAAATTTTAATTTCAGAAATATGTGTGTTATTATTATTTTGGGGAAGTGCCAACGTCATTGGACGATGAATAATTGTTTGTCCATGACTGGAAATTTGAGTCCTTGTTAAATGACTAATACCACCAGTTTCAAATGCTCTAATGGTTACATTAGGTGCACGATTTGATATATCCAAATGCAAATGGCTAGGAAATCTTGTGTAATTGGGAAACTGAATTACATTAGGATTGCTTTGACTTAGTAAATTTCGAACATTTAAAGAATTAGTTTGTTGTGGCTGATGTTGACTAGCTATGATGATTGGTTCATTAGGTACATATTGAGATGTATTTGTGCCAGAAAAATGATGATGAATTGTAAAATTCTGATTCGCATTTACCAAGGTTGGGTTATTTGAAATGACAACATTACGAAAGAGAATGTTTTGAGGTCGAGTTTGACAAGTGTCCATTGGTGCAAAAAGTACCCGGAGAGGTTTATTTTCCACTTGTGAATTTTTTAAAGGAATTGTTTCAGTCTGACTACCGGATTCAGAACTACAATTAATAGTTGATTTATCTTCTGAAAGAGAAACCGGTGCCCCATGATCATCGGATCCAATTAAATTTGGAGTGTTAGTGGTTAGTGATTGCGTCTTGAGTGCCGCCTGATCGGAAGCCGCCGCCACACACACCTCGCCATCTCCAGCCATCTGTTGCGCCACTGAAGTAGATATCAAATTCTTCTGCTCACTGGATGGACTTCCTTTGGCGACAGCATTCCCCGACGGGGAAGTGGCATTTGTCGGACTTTCTTTCGGTATCTGAATATTTAATTTTATAAAAGACGCTTTGAGAAGCTAACTTCATGAAAAATAATTTCACAAGAAATTTTTTATTATTTCTTGATACATATATAGAGCTACTTTTAGAACTTTAACATATTTGTCTGATATAAATAATATAAGAAATATAATAAAATTAGATTTGTCTTTCGTTGTGAAGACGTTAAAATTACCGATTATTGGAAAAATGGGAAATCAGCTCCTCTGATTCAAAAATTAAAATTCACTTGCACCATAAATTTATTTCCATCAAATTCTTCAACAAAGTATTCAAATTTGAAGCTCGACTTTCATTCAGTTTTTTACGGTGAACGTCATATTAGTCATTGATTTGATAAAACAACATTAAATGATATAAAATTATTCAAAAAATTAATTTAAATTTAGAAAATTAGAATTACAGCTGTAAATATTAATTAGAATTTCTAAAATTAAATACTATTAAAAAAATATTTTGATTTTCTTTAATTATATACATATTAACATCGCGTATAAATTTTACAATAATAAATTTCGGAATTCAAAATATATTTTAATTCAAAAATAATTGATTTTACTACCAAATTTTTCTTTTTCTACTATGAAAAACATGAAATTTAATCGAAATTTTTTTATTCCTCTTTAAATTCCTAGTAAATTTTGAATTTATGAGCTTGTTTTTTTTAATTCAAACTGGACCATAACGAATGATTTCCATAAAAGTGCTTTGATGACCTTATGTTCTCAACATATTTATTCAATTTCGCTAATTAGCTTCACTCAATTTTAGATCAAATAATCAGTTTTAAATGTTTCTAAATTTTTATTTTCTATGATAATATATGTTAAATTTTTCTACTATTTTAAATAAAATTATTTGTTTATTACTTTCATTATGATTATTATTTTATTATTGTTATTATTATTATTATTATTATTATTATTATTATTTTTCAATCAATAGAAAAAGTAATTTTTAGTAAATTATTATTTAAGCAATAAATGTATATCCACATTCTTGTGATTTTATCTTCTGAATATTTTAAATTCTTTTAACTAATAAAAAAATTAAATATTTTTCTGATTATTTTAAAGTACTACTTAACATTTTTTTTTAAAAAAATGAATTTATATTTTACTTAACAAATGATGAAATAAGGAAAATCATTATAGAATAAGAATTAAACTTTAAATAATTAAATTTAGTAGACAATAATTTAATAAAACATGAATTAAATAATAAGCAGTTCTTAATTAACTTTTACTATTCACGAAAAACTGCTTCTTTATATTCATATACTTAACGTTTTTAATAAAATTTCTGTAAAATTAATTTAATTTTCATGAAAATGTATAATCTTTTACTTAATAAAAATGTATACCCAGGAAACATAAACATCGAAAGTAAACTATGAAATACCTGCTGAGCTTTCTTCATCCTTAAAACAGAACGATTATCTCTTGCCTTCTGAAGATAAGGCGCTTTCTGGTCACTTGTCAAACTTCTCCATTTCTTCAAAATTTGCTTACACCTTTCAGACCAAGCTAAAAATTATATTCCAAGTTTAACCTCATAGAACTATATAAAATTGCATTGACAAAACCATTATATTTTAGTTTTTTTGCTCAAATTTATTTTATTTATATTTCTTTCATACTGAAATACAAACTATTAATATTCTAGATCAGCTGAATATGAAGATAAATTTTAACATATAACTCGCCTGGATATTGTTTTTTCCATTCTGGATGATTTGTATTAGCATAAAGAACGCTGGAAATAGTTGCATTTAATCCTAATGCTTCATCAGCTTCCATTTTCATAGGAGTAGTTCTCGAGTTTACAAAAACTTGATTTCCATTATTTTGATTTTGATCAATATTGACATTAGGTTCATCTATCCAAGGACTTGCTGGTTCAGACACTTGAGAATGAGGTGAATTTGAATATTCAGAGTGATAAGGACTGGGGGGTGGAAAACTGGAAGGTAAAATATTTTGGGAAGTTAAAGGAGGTTGTACATTTAAAGGAAGTCCTGTAACATCAATAAAATTCGTTGAAATTTTTATTTCAGCCTTGTTCAAAGTAAATTGTATGAGTGTATTATAAAAGATAATTAAGATGACCTAAATTAATTTAATCTAACAATATAATATAATCGCCTAAATTTAAATAATTCAAACATCATATTACATAAAGTTACATTTTTCTTTGAAAATCAATATTGCTTTTTTTTATTAAAAATTTGATCAATAAAAACATTAAAAGTAATAAAAAATGAAACTATTTACTTACCTGTAAATCCTTGCTGCCCTTCTTGACTTTCATCAGTCAGAACACCCTTGAAAATTTCTTCAACGTCCTTTGAATTCATATTTGGCAAACCACTTTCTCTTACCATAGATTCCAAATTAAAATGAGGAGATAATATATCTGTCAATTCATCCTTGGGTTGGTTATTTCCTGGAGTTTCTAGCGTTTCATTCAAATCTGCCGTATCTAAATTTTCCCCCGTCTATAAATATCCAATAAATATAATTAACAACTTTGCATACAACAATAAAAAATTAAGAAAACCTACAATTCAATTATAATAAGTTTTAATAGTCGATCGGTTACCTTTATATCATCACCTTCCGCCATTATCGTATTAACTAAATCTGTATCTAATAAATCCCCTGGAAGAGGTAAATCTTTTAAATTCAAATCCTTCAAAACCTCACTATCACTTCCATCATCTTCCTCGGTTTTTACAGGTGATTTATCTTTTAATTTATTCATCTCTTCAGCTTTTTGTTTTTCTTTTTCCTCTTTTTCTTTTTCTTGTCTTGCTTTGACATCTTCCATTACTTTTAGCTCATCCTTTGATAACTCAATTGTCTTATCATCTGACACCTATTAATAAAATTTTATTACGCATGAAACACAAATGATTATTTATTATGAATAAATATAAATTAATGAGTACAAAAGCTTGCACTAAATATAAACAAAATAAACTTTTTTAAAAGTCAAATAAGTATAACTTTTTCTTAAATCCTTAAAATTTAAATCTCCTGTCGCTAGTTATGGATATTTAATTATGGATAGAGCTTAATAAGACTAGAATAATTTGATTTAACAGAGAAAATATTCTTGTGCATATAAGATTGTTATTTTTATCAACATTATTAACCTATCACATTCTTTTTAATATCTATCACAAGCAGCAAAAGCTGACAACGAATTAACCATTTTGTAACAGACAATAAGAAAGCTCATGAGGAAGACATGGTAAATTTTTACATTTGCAATTTCAAATGTTATTGAAAAAGATCTCACTTAATTTTTAACATTATGCAATAAGCATACAATTTGAAGTCATATTCTATTAGAAAACAATATTTCTGAAACCTTCATTTATCAATAACTGAAATCGTTGGAAATGATACATTTATACAAATGTTATAAATTATATTTTTCAACAACTGCAATCGAAACATGCTCTCTAATATTATGTTGTTGTTGAAACTTTTGTATCCAATAATTTGTAAATTCATGAATATTCATATTTTTCAAAATTTTTTGAATGTAATTCCTGAAGGACGATCATATGATATGCGTCGATAGATTTATACATACAAGTAACTACATATGGAATTCTGTATGAAAATATAATATATATATTTTATTTAACAGGATGAAATAAAGAAAACTCACGCTGAATTTGGCAAATGATTCATCTTCTGAGCTGGATTGCAATTCTTTTTCTTTTGGCAAATCTAATAGTTCCCGTCCGAAAAATGCCTCTTGTAGATACGATGGAAAGCTTTCAACAAGTTTATTCCTAGGTTTTCGTCTGACTGGCTTTCTCTTTGGTTTATCCATTGACTGCAACGAAGGTGACTTTTCTACCCCAGGAAAATCTTCATCATCGTCAGCTTTTCTATTTGATCGAACCCTCACTAAAAAGCCACCAATACCTGTAAAAAAAAATGTATCATATTTTTAATTTTAAGTGTAATCAAGTTTAAAGTTTGGAACAAAAGGTATCATAGTTTTTATGTAGATTTTAAATAAAAATTTCGAACTTAGAATTTATTGATAATCCACATATTATATAATGCGGCATATTTCAAAGATTCAAACATTGATATAAGATTTTTTATTCCATATTTAACGAAAAATTAAAAGTTAAATTAAATTATTCTTACCAAGCTTTTGTAAATTTCTGGTTCGCTTCTTTCTAAGTACCATGACACCAGATTCAGTTGTGACAATTGTGAAACCCTCAGGAGGTTCAGGAGGTTTCCCATCCTCTCGAGGAGTTACTTCCATGCCCTCTTTCCAAAGCTCAGTCTGCTCTTCTTTTATATTTTCTTCTTTCATTACCTCATCTTCTTCCTTAATGCAAGGTGATCCCAGAGGAGGTGATTTTCCTAAAATTTCAATTTATAATAATGACAAGCACAACTTTTTTTCAGTTTGACAACTGCAAAAATCTCACTTTCAATTGTTGTAAAGTATAAAATTGAATTTTAATTTAAAATAAGGAGTCATTTTTTACAGAAAATTAAAGAAAAGCCTGAATATTTACATAATTTCAATACATACCAGAATAGTTTTATATAAATATTTCAAATTCTGATACAATAAAATTTCACATACATACATAATTTCACATTTTTTATTCAGGATATTTTAAAAATAATATAAATAAAAACATATGCTTTATCATTAAAAATAGTTTTATAAGTAAATGAAGTGCCTAATTATCATAATATTATTATAAATATTATGACTTTATCTTATGATGAAATATATACTCACCTTCAGTGCCTGATACGACGCTTTCTATAGTAGCTAAGAACCTAGCTTCTTTATCTACCACGGGAGAAGGCATAAGAGAAGCAATTCGTTTAGTTGCTCTTTTCTTTCTCTGAGTGACTTGCTGTTCCAGAGATAAGGATTTAATTTGTAGCATTCCAGCTTCAGACAAACAAACTCCATCAACAAGGAATTGAGTTTGAGAAAATCTTGGAAGTTCTGTAATATAAAAAAGTTAAATAATGAATATTATAAAAATTCGTTTTTAAAACTACTCAAAAAATTTAAAAAATATATAATTACAAACCTGGACTTTTCGTGGGAGTAGGTGGTTTAGGTATAGGTTTATGAAGGGTCGGTGCAGGTACTAAATGAGGGGGTGGAACATCTCTTGGTCGGCAGAGAATGCATGTATATTTTTCGTCAGCACATTTTTCTGCATCACTTTCATTACGAATACCATCACATGAACCATGTAACCAACGTTCACATTGTTCACACTGAATTACTAATTCTCCTTCGACATAGAGTTCTAAACAAGAAGGGCAGGACGTATGAGAAGCGCAAGGTCCACATTCAGTGTATCCATTCATCCAGTTACAATTAAATCCAGGATCATTTGATCCACAGCGCACACAGACAACACACCTGTTAGTTATAAAAACAATTTTTTTAATAAATTTTAAATTTAATAAGAACAATAAAAATTTTTATTGCACAATATGCAATTACATTATGAAGTAAATAAGTTAATATTTTACTTACCATTTACATTTCCAAACCCCACGAGGCACATAGTCAAGAGGTGGATCCATGCAATAGATATGATAAGAAATATCACAGTCATCACATAAAGTCAATCTCGAGTCGTCATTCCGTTGTCCGCAACCTTCACAAACAGTGCAATCTAAACATCTCCAGCCTTTCTGAAGAATCACTTTAGTTATCTGGAAATATTTTACATAAATTAATACAAAAACATTTTTCAAAAATAAAATTCAAAAATCCTTAAAGATTAGAATAATGTCGTCTTAAATTAAATAAAAGCTAATGAAAACAATGTTCACATAAAAAATTATTACCTTAACATTTACACAATATGGATGGTAACATTGGCCACATTGTGCACATGCAATCAAGCAACCTTCTTGATCAGTTCCCAAAGCTCCACACATAACACAAATATCTTGACTTAATACAAACTTATCTCCACCGGAACATAATACCATTCGGTTTTCTAGTCCAGGTTCTTCATCACCTTTATTAGAAGGATCAGCCTGAGGTCTCTGAAAATTTTAAAGAGAATTTTGTTAGATTTAATTTATTTATGTGCTATCAGTCTATGCAAAACAAATTTAGCTGAAAACTAACCTGAAGACCTAAACCAGGAACTCCAAAAACCCCTCTCATTTTCGTTTTTATTCCCCTTTTTTTTCCAAAATCGGCCATTTTTTTCATCTTCTGATAGTTTATTTTTCCGCTAAATTGCTGTCCTTTAGGACGATTCATGAATCTTTTCTTTGCTAAATTACTAGAATAAAATGGCTTGCCCTTTCCTAAACCTGTAGTTTTCGGATAATCATCTAAGCCTTTACTTTCGGAAGGTGAATGGTCGACATCCATTCCGGAAGAATCATCGCCATACAATGATTCTTGACTGGCAGAAAGACTGGACTCCAAAAATGACTCATCAAAACCTATAAAAAAAATTCAATTTCTCAATGAGAAATTTCAATGAAATCATTTTGCACATTTTTATTTAAATATATATTCAATAATCTAATGAAATAAATTTGAATTAAAAGGAGATAAAAAACTTCATCTAATAAATTTGAAGATTCTGTTTGTTATAAGATAAAACTAATATTAGAAGTAATATTTGAAATATAGAATTTGGAGAAAACAATAGAAACCTTAAAAATTTTTCTGAAAGTTTAAATTATATTTTTTAAACAATTGTTTAAATAATGAAATATCAACCAATAAATTTTTAAAAAGAAAAGTTTGAAATGGAACTTGAAGAAAATTAATATTTTCAAACTTAAAGTAAAAAATATTTATAACTGAACAATGTACAAATATTTCTTATAAAAAAATGTATACTCTAAAAATTAAGATAAGAATAAAAGGAAAATTTTTCTTACTATCTTTTCTTTTGACCAACTGTCGACCTGATCCCGATAATGTTTTACAAACGCAACAAATATATTCATATTCAGGATTAGATTCCTTCTTAGATGTATAAACAGCTAGATCCGCTTCATTATCACACGATCCATGAACATATTTTCTACATTTTGTACATTGAACCATTTCCCGATGAGCAGCTGCACGATATGCTCTTCCACAAATTGGACAACAATAGCCCTTATTTCGCTGCTGATAGCAAGAATCGCAGACTGAAAAGTGATTATGCCATCTAGATGACAACCCAGAACCCGGAGTTCGAGAACCACAATCACTGCAAACTCTACAACACTAAGAAATGTAATTATAAATTATTAAAATATATATAAAAGGGATATCTAAGAACTTATTGAACATGTTTTAAAATTTATACTAATAGAAAAATTCTCTGAAATTTATAAATACTGCTAAAAAAATTGTTTTGAAAATTTAAAGATATAGATAACTTATTAATTCGATGAATTACTTAAATACCATGACTAATAGGCTTTAATGATACCCTCAATTAGATTGAAGATTATACTAAATATCTTTTATTTATTTATATTTATATTTTATTAATTTTTTTTCAAGTTTATTTATTTTAAAACTTACAAGAAGCACCTTATTCTAGAGATTTGTATAAAAAAAGAAATATAGCAGATGTATAAATTTACTTTTATTAATTATTTAATTTATTTATTATATTATTAATTTTACTGTTAATATTTAAATAAATGTAAATATTAGTATTTATGTAAATATCAATTATATAATTTAAACATTAATATTACATAATACCTACAATATTTAAAAATTACTAGTAGGTAAATCACATAAAAACTAATATAATTAAGCATAAATTATCTATTACTGATTATATTAAACTAATGATTTATATTTAAATATAATTATTAATTAATTAATAAAATAATTAACTTTTTAGATTTATATCATCTCACTAATATAATCTAACCTTTAACGATCTGCATACAATAATATAAACTAAACAGGTATAATATACCTCAAATAAAAATAATAAAAACAATATAATGAGATATTAAACTTAAAAAATGTAAATCAAACTACTAAAAATTAATAATTTGCCAATATAAGCATTGTAAAATATGGAAATAACTTCAAAGTTTAATATTTCACTTGTGGAAAAGTTTTGGAGTTTTAAAAATTCTCACCTTGCATTTCCAACCATATTTGGGTATACTAGTAACTATAGGTCGCAAACAACTTGGATGATATGCCTTATCGCATGATTCGCAAAGCATTATTTTCCCTATTTCACTAGGCTGGCGACAAACTTGACAAACTCTACATTCGAAACATTGCCAGCCAGCCCTTACGCCTGGAAGAAGTGCTAGCCCCACGCAAGAACCGTGATGATGAGCTCCACAGGAGGTACACATTAATATATTGCTGACATTGCCCAACGACAAACAAGTCGAACATTGCGAAGATTCTCCAATCGCTTAAAAACAAAATTAAATTTTATCTAATTTGGGATTTTTATTTAAATTTTTAAATAAGTTTGCGATTCTTGCCTAAGATCATAATTTTTCAGAAAAATATCACAAAAAAATTTTTAATACTTTTTAAATTTATATTAAAATTCAATGAACCAATCGTTTTCGTCTAACGCACTTCACCTTTAAGTCGGTGCTACTGCTTATTTATAATTTAATTTTAATTATATTCATAAAACGATATAAATATTTTAACTAAGCAAAACTAAAATAATCCAAATTAATAAGCAATATATAGGAAAATAAAGTAAAACTACTAACTTTAAGAAAGCATTAATGCATAACAATTAAAACATGTCTTTTTATTAACTAAATCAGCAAATTAAATTAAAGAAAAAAATTTTAAATGAACGCAAAATTGTTCTATTGAATATATTCATAATCAAATTCAAAAAATTTATTGCTATATTTCATTAAATACTAAAACTCACGTAGTAGTGGCACTTGATCAAGATGAAGATTACAAATTAATGTCTTTGTCTTGTTATCCATAAAACCTCCAATAGCCAAGGTACATGGAAAGTGAAAAAAAAGCCCACAATTGTTTTGGCTCTGAGTAAACGAACACATAACCGATGCACCAAATCTATTACAATATGCACAACGTCGAGAAAGCGCATTTGACACTATGGGTCCGTGATTTTCCATCTGTAAATCTGATTCATTTCTACTAACACCTTCTGACCATAATATGCAAGACAAGTGCACATAAAAAGTACCTAAAATTATATAAAAACAAAATTTGCTCAACATTTAAATTTTAAAAATAAATAATGTATGCAACTTTAAAATAAATTTAAAAAATGTAAACAAACAAATGATCTTTTATGTCTCTTTTATAAGACTTCATAGTTCTTAAGAAGATTAAAATATGTTTAAGAGTATTCTCTTTTATAAAATAAATAGAATGATTAACTTCTATTAAACATAATAAGATTTTATCTTATGAATCAAATTTTTGAAAAACAAAGTTAAGCACAAAGAGCTTTTTACAAAGAGCATTTTAAAAATTTACCAGAAGCTTCAAATACTGCATTCACATCAGGTTCTTCATTATAGCCCACAACACTTAATTCATCTAGAACTTCTCCATTGAATTTTCCTTCCCTACTTTTTTGACGTCTATGACTAATTTGGTGAGCAGTGTGTCCTCCCCTGGGACTTTTATCGCCACTAACTGGAATTGATGAAGGGCTCTGTCCAGGACTAGGATTTGCTTTACGAGGAACAAAACCATCTGGACAACTTAAACGAACCATTTCTCGTTGGCCTAGTTGACTTCTCTCAGATAAATTGCATAGAGCACATATTTTACCAGGCCTAAAATTTAGGAAAACAATGAACAGCATTAATTTTAAAGGTTAAATTCTGTTTAAAGAAAGTAAATTCAACCTTTTCTGTTATAAAATTTTAAAAAAATTATTTTTATACTACATAATGCCAATGCATTTCAACAAGTGCTACATTTTGAACAATTGCATTTCATTCTATCTTCATATGTAACTTTTAATTTTAGTTTATCAATTTGAAAAAAAAAATAAGTTTTAGGTTTTCATTTTTACTTGCACTTACTACTACCATAACAGATATCTTTATTTCATTAATAGAAATTATTTTATAATATATCAAGAGAACACAAAAATCCATAAAAGCATATACTATCTGAATTTTAAATATCAAATGAATTAAGAATCTTAGAATAAAATTAAAAATATTGTGGTTCTTTTATAAAATTGTACAAAATTTTTAAATTATGATCTTATTTACTTTTGAAATTTAAATTTCTTAATAAATAATTATTAATATAAAAGACATCTATGTAATAAAAATAGACAATTCGTAAATGTCATTTATTATAAATTATACTAACCAAGTCTCTGGAAAATATGGAGGATCATCAGGTGCAAGCATTGGAAATGGCTTCTCTAACTTCTCAATTTTTTCCATCTTCTCACTCAAATTTATTGTTAATTCTTTACATTCATTTTCAAGTGTAGAACCTGATGCATGTATTGGACTCTCAGATGGAGATTTTTGGGATTGGGGGGTATCAGGAGCTGAAGTAGGTGTTCTGGGTTGTTGACCTGCAGAATCTCTTTTAACATACACACCACTGAAAAAACAAAAGAGGATAGCTGCGAAATGTAAATGAAAAGTTAATTAAATGGATGTTGAAAATATTAAAACTAAAAAGTTTATTACATCAACATCCTATTAATAAATAAATTAAATAAAAATGAAAATACTCAAAGCAGTATTTTACTTATTATTTTAATTCCAGCAATGTAAAAACAAAAATAACTTTTTAAAAAGTTTAATTTTAAATTAACAATTAAAATGTCTAACTTATATCTTTTAATAGTAATAATTTATGCTGTTATCTAAATCCATATTTTACATGAACCTAATAAGAGTATTTTAAAATAGAACTACCTTTTCCATCTTTTTAATTTGATTCCCAATGGTTTTTTATCCAGTTCCTTTTTTGGTCTACCTCTCCTCCTTCTCAAACTTAAAGGTTTGCCTGAGGAGGTAGATTTTTTTGGAGGTGGAAAAAAGCCCTCTTCTGAAGTATATGGAGGTGTTGAAGCTGCACTAAGAGCAGGTGATGAACTAGGATCATCATCAGAATCATCATCATCTCCTTGAGTTTCAGATTCCATTCCTATATCTGTATCATCATCTAATTGTTCATCTTCCATTATGTTAATTGTTCTTTAATAAATATTTGCACTAAGTGTTACATTTTACCTAATAAAAAGGGGTTAAAGTATAAGTGATTTAAAAATTTGAAGTTCTTACTTTAAAATATTAAAAAATAAGATAAACAAGAAAATTATATCTTTAAAATTACAAACTTTGCTAAAATAAATAAGTAGTTAATTAATTTTCAAAAAAAAACAAAATTTCTCTCACATAAATACTGTTTGCATATCATAATAAGAATAGGTTATAATAAATGAATTTAATCACTTAATACATTTTGTTGACATAAGTATTCAACTAAACTTTACGTCAGTAACATTTTCATTTAAGTACTTATTATTCAATTACGCATATTTTTTATATTGAATTCATATATTTTCCTTAAAGAAAATATTATAGATCTTAAATAATAAAAGAAATAACAATTCTCATTTAGGAAAAAATGGATTTTACTTTAACCGAAGATTGATGATTTTACATTACCACAAAATATTTGGGAAACAATTACAGAACAAGCAATATTAGTGAAATGTTTACATCTGAGCCTCGAGCTAACTGGACCGAATAATCTATCGCTTAACTACGAAGGCAAAACTCTTTTCAAAATGGCGAAGACGGAAAAATCCATTTCTATAGGCCACGGAAGCGTCTAAAAAACTTGGACACAATAACTCCATTACACCCATTAAAGTTAAGATATTAGAAATAAGGAATAACTTGTAATTTATTAAATGTAATTTTCAGACTTTTATAACTTTCTCATAGTTTATAGAAGGAAGCGAACTATTTAAGGACGCCGGCAGAAAAGCACATAGACGACCGTAGAAAACGAAAATGGCGATGATTACATAATATAAAATTTCAAACTAACATTTACCTTACGTTATTTTTCAGGGCCCTGCGGAAGTCAGATTTTCATTTACAATTCTTATTAGGAGAAGCGCGGTAAAGTAAAATGAATCTATTTAAATTCATTTTTTAGATATATCTTCATAAAATTAAATTAATAAATCCTGATATCAAAAAATAAAATGTTTATACTCGACAATATTAAAGAATTTTTAATTTTTGAATTAAAAAATTGTTTAAAGTCTAAATTAAAATGATAAATATACTAATCTTGTACTTACATTAGTATCTATTATATTCACAATACTTAAATATTTTTACCTAAGAATTATTTTCATTATAATAAATTCTCAACAGATGTGAGATCCAGTAGTTTGGTTGTAGCAATGACTTGTTCTTCCGTTACTTTAATCATAATTCTAAAAATTCGAATGCGAATCATGATTGTTCTTTACAATTTATGAAGAAATTACATTAAAATATTAAAGAATATCTAACTATTTCCTCGTTTTTCAGTTATACTAAAATAAGTGATCTGCTGTAAATTCTGGATATGAAAGTATTGAAACTAGTAGCAGGTTGCTGATTAATAAATTTTTCTCTTTTAAACAAAAATTAAACTTATCAATGAAAATAAAAACAGTTCCTTTTCTTTTAAATGAATTATTACATTTACTTCATATTTGAATTACAATTGTATTTTATTCATTTTTTATAATGAAGGAAGAATTTAAATTTAAAGCTAATTTGGTTTATTTTTTATGTAACATATATTTCCTTTATTTTATTATAATATAAACTTATAATAGTATGCTATATTTTAAAAAATGTTTTAAGTTTGAATTTGCATATTATGTAGATTAAAAAATATTTCAAATTTTTTTAAGGTAATACAAAACCTTTCAGTTTTAGGTTTTTAACGGATAGAAAAATAACTGTTTACAGTAAGTATTAAAGGTCCTAGGGGAAAAGTAATTTCAAAACTGTAAAACAATTAAAAAATTAAAAATTAAAATCAACAAACATATTGAAAGATAGAATGTATGGCAATTTTACATCATAGCAAATTTGTATGCATTTTAATAATTTTATAAATTATCATTACATATGTAATAAATTAAAATCTAAAAAATTATTTAAGGTTTATGTACTTTTTAAAATTCTAGTTTACTTTTCTCTAATAAATTGTAATATTTTTACTTAAACTCAATTTTCCTGATAGAATTTTTAGATATATTATGATAAGAATAGTACATAAAATAATTAGAATGAAATACTTTAAAGCATAAATTTAAGTGTTTCATGTGTTTAGTCATGCTACTGATGCTGAATTAAATAATATTCATTTAATTCATTTCTTTTTGACCTTTTTTTCTCTCTTGATTAGAAATTTTATTTTTAACTTAGTTTTAATGTCGAAAATAGAAATGCATACAATTATATCCAGCGTCAAAGAATAATTTATTTGTAACAATAATAAAAACAATCGTCTCTATATACATGAATCTTAAATTCTGTAATGAACAAAATAGATTAAACACGAGTTTTTTTTTTCATATCAGTAAAATTAAGATTCAATTGGGAATTTCATGATCCTATTTCATTAACATTTACTAATTTTCATGTTTATGATTTGCTAAAACGTTAGCGTCATCTACTATTACATGATATATCCGTCTATCTTATTTATAATTTAAAATTTCATCAAATGGATCCGATTCAGGTCTGTCATACTTCTTTATTCTTCCTTCTTTGATATCACGATGCGAGATCGGGAAATGATAATTGCTGAAAAATAATTTATTCAATAAATTTAAAATTATAATAATGATTCAAATCAAAAATATTGTTTATCTTCTCACCTGTTAATATAATCGTTTTTCAATTCAATAGGAAAATTTTTGTCGTCTCCAAATTCATTATATTTATTCAAATCATTTAGATCCTGCTTTTGAAGGCTCAGTGAATATTCAGGTTTGCCTCCACTAAGTTTCATAACTTTGGAAAAATACCATTCACTCGTTCCCTTTTCAGGAATGAAAGGGATATAAAAATGACGATGAGATGAACTTCGTTTTCCATGACCTGGAGCGAAATTAAAATTCAATGAATTAAAATATAAATGGACAAAATATTTATAATTTGCAAAAGCAAGTATATTGATGTTCTGTAACAACGATTCGTAATGTGAAACTATATAGAAAGAAAAATATAGAAAAAATTTATACCTATACCTTTCTATGTTGAAAGATTTTTTGGTTTATTTATATTTCAAATATGATATTTTAGAGTTATAATCAAAATAAATTAAAAAAGAAAGTAAATGTATCACGTAAACAATGGTGTTTTCATGTGTAGGATTGTTAATCAAATTCAAAAAATACTTGTCTATTTAGTAAAATTTAGTCTAGAATATTTATTTTTGTAAAAATTCTGAAAATAAGTACAGTCCAGCTTATTTTACATTAAATCAGCTAAATTAGGGAATTTTTTTCGATCATTGGATAACAAATATTTTCCCTAGAACGAGAAGCTATTATCACTAAAATAAAATTCATTTACGTTGCTCAAATTAAGTAACAGGAATAATTTGTACAATTACATTTATATTTAATTTCTCAAGACGGGAAATTTCGTCAATAGCTAAAAAAGTAGGCAGAAAAAAACTTGAACAAAAATTTTTTTTACCAACAGAGCAAATGACTAATATGTAAATAAAAGAAAAAATGTTTTTGTACTACTATATTGGTAATGGCTCAACATTCATAAAATTTATACATGAAAAAGTCACTTTTCTTTATACATGAAAAATTGAAGAAAAGTGACTTTTTCATGTATTTTTTTAAGCAAATTCAAATAAAATGGTTTTTCAGTCTGTTTTCTTATTAAACATAGAAATACATTTACGCAAAATATAAGTATTAGCATATTCTTCTTAAAATAACTTTTGTTTTTTTTATATAAATGAATTAAAATCACGATTTTGATACCTTTTTAAAAAGATCATAGTAACCTTATGAAGAAGAACTTTTTAAAATTAATGTCACTTGAACAAAATTTTTTTTACATAGAATTTGATTCTTATGAAATAAATACTGTAATTGATCTACAGGGAACACATTTTGAGCTTATAATTTTAAATATTATTTAGATATAGTATTGGTAGATATATAATAAAATCTTATTCATGAAAATTCTTTTCTTTCGCAATTTCGAAAACTCACCTCCCCAACATGAATGGCCGTAGAGTTTACAACCTGTAAAACAAAGTTAATCGTATTATTCTTAAAATGACTGTTACATTATTCTTTTTATGATTCTTTTATTATTTTTTAAGCTTATTTTAACATCCTTCGAATCTCATGATTTAAATTTGGCAATTTTGGAAATTATATTTAATGCATTAAGCAATTAATCGATAACACTGTAACAAAGATAAAATTTCTTTTACAAATCTTAAAATTTGCTGATTCCCTCTAGTGTAAAATTAAAACTATTTTATCTTGGAAAAATTGATATTATCAAAAAATATAGTTTCGATATAAAGTTATAAGTAAGTAGATTTATAATATATAAATAAATAAATATGTTTATATTTGTATAAAGAATAACACATTTATAAAAATTCTAATATTGTGGACTTTATCTGCTTCTTAATTTTTAGTTAAGAAATACTTATGTTTTTATGGACTTTACTTAGAAATATTTCTTATTAATACAATTTAAATAATTAGCTATTATTTTTTATTCAAAATGATTTTCTACTTTTTAACTGTAAACTCTATTGCTTGAAATAATTTTAAAAATAAAAGGCCTGAATAGTGTTTTAATTTATATCGTATGTCCCATGATGTAAATTTCCATTTAGAAATTTAAGTTTTCCAAATGTTACATGATTGATTCTAATAAACCATGGAATTATAAAAAAAAATGATCATTTTCAAATTTAAAAAAAAATATAGTAAAAATAATTAAAAACTGATAAATATAATATTGTTTCCCCTGAAATCGCACATGAATCTTGTGAACAATACAAAATTAGATAATTTTTTTATATCAATCTTTTTATTTTTTCATTAATTCTTCAAGTGTATGTCCATTTTTTGTTCTCCAGGCTTTGCTAAAATACATTAAATTGATCTATAGGATATGGAATATTAAAAGTCAAAAAATATCGAAACTGAATTTAAAAAATTTATCAATACTTTTAATAATATTTTATGGATAAATAATTTTAAAGGACTTATATTATTGGAATTATAATATTAAGTGCTTCTAATCTTCAATCTAAAAGTTTTCAAAATTAGTTGTTAAATTGAACAATAGTATCAATTGAATCATAATCAATAGGGCATAATTTTTTATCAAAGGAATACCATTTTTATATCATACATTAAAATTTTATAGTGCAGAATTTAATTTATTAAGCATACCTGCATCCGATTCTGAAAAATAGAAGAGGAAAAATATAACTGTAATCTTTGAAACAGCAGCAGCCGACCACGAATTCATTTTTTTTACTTTTATATTTTTAATGTCAAATTTTAAAAAATATATCATTAATATTTTAATTAAAAATTTTATATTTTTTAATTTTAATTCAGCGAAGATCTACATTTAATTTTAATTTCTATGTCGTTCAAGATTTCACGTACGCGTAAAACATAAAAAAATTAATATTTAATCTAAATGATATTTAATAGTATTTTTGCGTTATAAGTATAAACTTAATGAAGACAAATGTTTTCATACATTTTGAACATTATACTTTAAATTTATCTAATATGCTGTTAATTGCATATTTAATAATAAAGAACAAATTTGAAAATTAAGATTTAATGAGAAAAAAAGTGTAAAAAAAATTGAAATATTTAAATACTTAAGAATGTATACTTTTATTCTGAACTATAAAAAAATTAAATTGAAGTACAATAAAAATCAATTCACATTACCGGTTTTTAAAAAATATATTTAATGATTATTTTTATTTAAACCGTATGAAAGCAGATGTATTTTAATAACATAATGACAGTTATACAAGCACAAAATTAAATTAAAAATTACTATGGAAAAATGTAATAAATTTAGCGCGAAACCCGTGACGGCAAATCTAACGTTTCGGATGCAACTCAGCTATATCGCTGTAGAATTGGTTAAAATACTCAGGTGAAGAATACTGAACCAGCGCAAGAGCATTTAAGACAAGGTTATTACATATTTGAAAACCTCTTTTTCTTGCAAACATAAACAAACACCTTTTAGAATGAAAAAGAGATAAAATATTATTTTCAAACAAAATAATTTTTCTTTTTTGTCAATTAAAAATGAAAGTAAAAGCTTGGTAAAAGTTAAAGTAATTATTTATATAAAAAAAATTATGAAACTTCTTTACTATATTATTATACCAATATAAAGAGGCAGAATAAAGAAAAAAATTTATTTCATGTATGATAATAAAAAACAAAACTACAAAATGTTGAATTTCGAGATGTTTAATAAGTCGATATGATAGAAAATAGTCTTACATAGAGGATTACCGTTTCACGTGTTTTCGTTTTGAATGCAAGAAATTCTTTATTAAAATAGGTTTTAAAAATGAATTTTCGAATGGAATTTAAAAATTTCACATTAAATGCAACTTCGAGATAAGAAAATGATATCAATAAAATTTCTTAGCATTGTTGACATCACCAATTATTGGCGAAAATTACTTAATTCCTTTATAATCCTACTTTTTGCAAAATAGTTATTGATAAAACTAGTAGGAAAAAATTAGTTAAAAATGGAGAGAATAATGATATTATTACATTACTAATATAACAAAATTACCCAATAATATATTATTTAAATATAATAATACGTATTTGGTATGTTAATAACTCAAAATTAATAATTTTTTTTCTACATTAACTAACAATTTAGCAAATCGAAAAATGTTAATGGGCCCGTCTATATTGTCAGACATTCACATAATTTCGCAGCAATTAAACGTAAGATAGGTCTGAATTCAAATGATTCTCCCCTCTTTCTTTATTTTAAATACTAGAACAAATTAAAAATTATAAATGCATTGAATCAGAATTTCAGTAAATTTCATATGAACTTTCAATTAATATTAGTAAAAATTTTAGAAATTGAATTATCTTTACGTTGATTCTTACCTTAATCGTATTAAATAAGATGGATATACAAGAGCATATTTTTTATGACGCATAAGACACCAAAATTAATTTAATTAATGGACTTTTACGATCCATTTACACTGTTAACATCACGTATGACTGTTGGAACCAACTTTACACCTTTCCAACATTAAAGCCTTTCTGAATATTTGTCTTAGATCAATGAATTAGTTATTTTACGAACTTAATGGAATCAGGATTTCAATAATTGGCAAAGTAAATAAAAATTTCAAATCCAAATTTGTACAAGGGCATAACATAAAATAGAAATTATATGTAAACATGAGAAGATAAGTAATAGAAAACTCATTGCGCAATTATTTATAATATAAAAGAGCTTATAAAGTCTTTTAAAACGCATATTTCCGTAAAATGATCATAGGTGATTCAGTATATAATTTGATATTTATTAATCACACTGGTTCTCAACTTAAACAAATTTGAAATTTATGTATTATTAGGGATAACAGAGGTTCAAATAGAATTTTTAGAATTTATAATTTTTCAATATTACAATTCAATATAGGTTTTCAGATATTTATAATTCAAAAAGGATTTTTATTTAAAATCGCTTTCTACATGTCAAACAGAACTAATAACGCAAATGATTCAGTGAATCAATGATGTCTATAAGACTATAAGAAGATCGAGAGAAAGTTGGTTTTATTTTCATAGCACGCCCAATATTCTGACATGCCACTATTACATGTCTCTCTTGGATCAACTAACATCAACACTTCTTAACCATAACCAAATTAATGGCTTATGGAACTACAACACTTAATTGTTTCAGTCTTGGAGTTCATAATTTCTTTGACATCTCTGTTGTTACAGAATGTTAGAAAATATGTTCCGTAATTATAAGATCAAATTTAACTTTAAACATTTTATATCATTAAAATTAATCATCTTTGAAAATTATAATTTTAGAACAAATCATTTCTTTTTCAATTAAATAAAGACTTCTGCAACACAGTTAAAGCAATTTTTTTATAAATCGTACAGAGAAATTAATTAACAGCAGGAATTCTGTCTATTATATTCCTTAATTTTAAGGACAATAAACATTTCAAAAACCAATAATAACAAAGCAATACAGTTTTGCCTTGACATTTTTTGGATATTATCATTTGATTATAATAATTTCCTTTGTAGGCTCAATAACTGAAATAAATAATGTATTAAAAGCTGATATTCAGGAGTCTGATTTCAAAGAATAATATTTTCACTATGTCAGAAAATAATTTACGTTTTATCCGGTAATAAGTTCTTTGGCAAACAAATTTGGTTTAACATTTTTCTTATTTCTTGAATTCAATTTGCCGAAAAATATTCCTTAATACAATGACTTCAGTGCCTAAATATGAAACTATAATAAATAAAGTTAATTTTGTAATATTCTTCGTCAAATTTTTTGGCATATTTTTATCCAATAATTTCTTATTAATCTTCTAAGGAATCTTCATTCAAAATACAAATTAAAAACTTGAATTGGGCTGGATATTGAATATAAATAAAATCAATAATAAAAGTCGCTTTAATTAATTAAAAAATATATGAATATAATACTGAAATTAATTGCCAAGAATAAAAGGAAATCAAAACTAGGTTTTAAATTTAATTTGTTTATATTATTTATTTATATACTTGGTTTTCTATTGAATATATAATTTATGGGAAATTTATTTTATTCCACAATTAAACTTTAAATATGCTAATTCAATGATTTAAAAAATTATAAAAATCATTAATACGTAAAAAGATTTAATGATATTTGAATATCTTTGATAGATAAAAATACAAACTTTTTTATCTTTTTTTAATAAATTATATTTTATTTATAAATTTAAT